>VDFB02303870.1:0-112530 GCA_007258455.2 Sequoia sempervirens | reverse complement strand
ATTTTCATATAGCTTCCTCGAATTAAAATCGTGCGTTTGATTTTTCAGGAATTTTTAACTTCAGAACATTCGTTCTTGAGTTTCTAAATTTCTCAACTGAAAAGTCTTTGCATGGTCGAGTAGAAGTCATATTTTCGCATTTCTGACGTTCTGGGTTGTCTTAGAATCTACTTCTGGACAAAACCCATATCTCGGATTTTTCGCTGAAAATTGCGCTTCGATAGGCTATTTTTACCCTCAGCAGGCTATTTTTAGCTTTCCAGAAAAGTTGTCAGAATATAGCCGTGTTCACAGTCAACAGGCGAGTTTTTCAGAGTACAATACACACAGATTGAATTCAAGACCAAATCAGTTTTAATTCATGACTTCATTAGAAAAGCTGAGACCGATTTGTATCAAGCTGCAGAAGAGATGTTGGCTAACACTTCAGTTACGGAGCCACCAAAGTTGCCAGTCAGTGAAATGCTGGTTGAGTGTGCAAAGATTGCAAAGATTGCTCAAGTTGCTGACATTCAAATGCTGATGCAGTTGACAGCCTCGTTGAGGGATTGGTTGCTCAAGATCACGACCAGTAGACTTCAATTTCTCACCTCTCAGGATAGACATTATACACAGGAGTTAACTTGGCGTTACCCTTTCAAGTTAACTGGCTGTCTCACCTCATGCATATCTATTCTGAGATTCACCTTGTTTACTTGGAGTTTCATTTAGGGTTTTTACGTTAACTGATGGTAGTCTTCCAGTTAACTTGCTTTCAATAAGGACGTGCATGCTCGCACAGTAGTCCATTTTTAGATTAGATGTTTCAGTCAAACTGAGGGTAGTTTCCCAGTTGACTGTATAGTTTACTTAATTAGGGTTTGGTGCATTGTTTGCATGCATCAGTAAGAATCGGGAGATGACCTGCTGTACTTTAGGGTTCCCTACACCTTGATGTATATAAATAAGAGCTATGCTCATTTGTAAATAACTTTGCTTGAGAGAAATATATGCCGCGGCCTACCTTGGTTCTCAATATTGCTCTTTGGTATTTGTTCATGTGGTTCGCCATTATGATTAAGTGTTATGCCACATAGGTTTCATGCAATTGTAATGCCGGTGGGATTCTTTTATGTCTTGTGAATCTTTTATCATTTCAATCAAGTGTTATGCCACATAGGGTTCCATAAGATTAGCGTGGTAAATTCCTCCCATAGTTAGAGCTGTTTGAACATCTTTATCATTGAAATCAATTGTTATGCCACATAGGGTTCCAAGAGATTGAGGTGATAAGGTTGTTTTGTGTTAATTTTACCATTGTATCGCATCGCTATGCCACATAGGTTTCGAAGGTGTTTATAAATCTGTTTTGGTGAATCTTTATCAATATAATCGAAGGTTATGCCACATAGGGTTTCGTGAGATTATAAAGATAAAGGCTGTTTTGTGAAGGCTTTGCTGTTTCGATCGAGTGTTATGCCACACAGGGTTCCATAAGATCGCCTTAGTGAATTCTTAAATCTGTTGTGCCCAATAAGCTTGTTTAGATTGAGATGATAGTTGTGCCACCTTGCCTTCAAGTAGAGAGTCTAAACTCGTTTATCGTCCGATAGTCAATCCCTGCTCCATTTCCTCATGCTCTGTTTTCTTGAGGAAACTGGATAGATTTAAAGTAGTTAGCTTAGTTGTAGTTAATGATTTGCGAAACCAGACAATCCTTAGCTGCAACGCTCTTGGTTTTCTTAACCTTGTGCCTCTTCCAAATGAACAAAAGATAGGACTTAGATTACTTTTCTTTTCCATGCATTCCAGCACAATGAGGGAGCTTCCCCTCCTAATTTGAAGAGCACTCATTGCGTAGTGTACATAGCTGTCCGTACAAACCTGCACTCCAGAGGTGTTAGATTTTACGCCAACATAAACTTTCCAGCCAATTTGAAATCACATGAAATGAATAAATTGAAAACTGAGACTAACACTGTTGTCAGTGTGCTTGCAACAGGCTTCCACTGAAATTTCATCAGATTCCGGCTACTTTCTATTTTTAGTAAGTGTGAAATTTGGAACATTTTCTCAACACCTTCGAAGTTTTAACAGTCACATTGCATTCAGAACACATCAAGCTGCTCGTGTGCAAATTTTGAGCCAGAATGGACAACTGTCTATTTTTAGCAGTTCAGCTTTCAGAGCAAATTTCAGGGCTTATATGCAGAGTTTTTCAACGCATGTCTGGAGATTCCTTCTAGGTTTTCAGAAACCTACACAGTGATATAACATGCAAAATGAGATGACAACTTTCAAAGTTCAGCCTTCAGAGGCTATTTTTAGGGTTTGCATGTCAAGGTTTTCTTTGCATGTCTGCATATTCCTTATGGGTTTTTCGAGAGCTTCGCAATGACGTGACATGCAAACGGAGATAATCACTTCTTCAGCAACTTGCTATTTTTAGCAGATGCATCCTGATAGCCGCCTCCCAGCACTTCAGAATCACGAGCTGATCGCAATGCAACAGAAACGAGAACAAACGGAGACCATTTGATATGCATGCACGACAAATTAGGGTTTCCAGCTTCGGGGCCCGAAATGAGGGGTAAAAAGTCAGAATTTTCAAAAACCGGTGTATACCACCGCGATCAGCATCTCTCAAGCTATCTGCTAATAAAATTTGAAGGCAAATGAAGCACTTACTATTTATAGTAAGTCATTTTGGAAACAGGCTAAAAATAGCAAGTCAGTAGCAGGCGCCGGTGTCAGCGAGCAGGTCATGTGGTGAGGAGCGCATCATTTGAATTTCAAATCAAACGGAGTTGTGGAGATATCAGAATCAAGCAATTACTATAACTAGCAAACTACCTTCAGAAATGTGCTATTTTTAGCAGGCCAGCTCAGAATAACAATGTCAACAGGCTAACGGAGTCATGAAGATCCAGTGTTCAAAATTTCAAATCAGTCCGAGCTTCGGAAGTGTGAAAATTGAGGGACTTACTATAAATAGTAGGGCATGGATAAACAGGCAGGAGCAGATAAAATTTCTAAGTCTTGAACTCGTCCACCTCCACCTTGAAAATGCGCCCAGTTCACAAGCATGATATGGAAAAAAATACTAAATATTGAATATCCTGCAGGTACCCTCAAATGCGCCCATGCAAGGTGGAGAAGTTATGAAAATTTTTAAGGCATGAAAATATCCTGCTAGACATGCTAAATGTGCCCTAGCTTGCCTTCAAGAAGTTAGAAAATATTCCAAGTGAAAGTTTCATCCTCCTGCCTAGCTAAAATGCGCCCAAGGAAAAGCTGGAGAAAGTTAAAAAAGAAGTTTAAGTATGAGGAATATCCTTCAGCCTAGGCAAAATGGGCCCATGCAACAAGAAGGTCAAAAATTCAAAGAGGGGTCAAAGGCTTCATCCACCTCACATAGCAAAATGCGCCCTCATGCAAGATCTCATGCTAGAAAATTTTCTAAGTTAGAATCTCATCCACCTCACCTGGCTATATGCGCCCACTCTAGGAAGAAGTTCAAGAAATTTTTCTAAGGCGTGGACTCATCCTCCACCACCCTCCATTTGCGCCCATCCTTCTAGCAAGTTCATATGCGCCCAAGGATAGCCAGTCAAAGAGTCAACAAACTTCATCCTTCACACATAGCAAAATGCGCCCTCACATGCAAGCAAGATGCTAAAAAAGTTTCGTCCACCTCCTATGGCAAAATGCGCCCATGCAACAAGTGGGGTCAAAGTTCATAAAGGAAGTCAAAGAGGTCAACGTGTTCCATCCTCCACCACCTCAAATTTGCGCCCATCCTCCACATCATGCAAAATGCGCCCAAAGTTAGCAAGGAAGTCAAAAGTCAAAGAGTTTTATCCTCCACCCCCTTCAAAATGCACCCATCCTCTAGCAAGTATAATATGCGCCATGCAATCTGGGAAGAAGACAAATGATGTTGACTTTCCACTACCCCCTTTGAATGCGCCAAGTAAAGAATAAGTGTGGGGTGAAAGGTAGTAAACAAGGAAAAGTTGGTGAGGGATAATTGCCAAGGCGTTGAAAATGCAAGGTGAAATACTCTTGCTCATGTGGAATGCACCCAAGTTGATATGAATGAAAGGTGAAATTGGCTTGGGCGTGGCTAGTAATTTCTTCTAAGTGTGAGGTGCGCCTAAGGTGGTAATAAAATATGCTAGGCGTGGATGTGAAGTATCCTATTCTAAGTGCTGAATGCGCCAAGTGCAAGGTGATATGAATAAAGATAAAATGACTAAGGCGTTGACGATTAAAAAGGTTCTCCATGACATATAAAATGCGCCCAAGGTGGTAAGGGGGAAGTAAATATTGCTGAGGCGTTGGGAATATTAAGCCTATGAGGTGATGAAAGTAAAACATAGAGGGTGTTGGAATTTAAATATTCTCCATGACATGATGTGTGCTCCCGAGGCATTTAAAAGAAAAATTTCTAAGTGAGTTGAAACATTAAAAAGATTTCCTCACCACAGGCGAGATGATTGAGATGAATAAAATTTTTCTAAGGAAAATTCAAAGTGCTAAGTGATTTTAAATATTTTTCTAAGTGTTATAAAAAAAAAAATCCACCTCTCTGGAGGAAAAAATGCCCAAGTCTAGTGAAGTGATGAAATTTCCTGGACACGAATGAATTTGCCGATGAAGGAGTCAGATAATGCCAGTTGCACAAGGTCAATGAGAAATTTCAAGTCAGATCAAAGAAATGCATTCACAGAGATGAAGAACGGGATTAAATTTCATGAGAAATTATTTTTTCTAAGGTTCAAAATTTTAAAATTTAAATGAACCCGTTCGTTGTATACCCATGAATTCGACAAGTTCTAAAAGAAATTTTCTTCTAGGTATTGAAGATTATCAATGAGGAATGGATTTTAAGGTCTTCCACAGCTTGCCAAGGATTCCGAGATGGAGATTTTTTCATGGGCACCAAATAATGAATTTCCTAAGCAAGAGTTTGAAAAAATTTCTAAGGCAAGAAAGGAAAAAGATGTTGAAATATGTCGTCTTGGCGGATAAATTTGAAAATGATCGCCTAGATAATTTTTGATCAAATTCCTGATGAAAGCATTTTTCTCGAGTCTGAGTTGGATGAAATGTCAGGGTGAAGTATGCCCAGGCAAAATGCAAGATGGGTTGGAAATTTGGCTAAGGCATGAAGAATTTGAACGCGAAGTTGGCTAGTGAACGCGATGAACGCTTGGAAGTTAGAGCATGAAAATCCTGGTAAGTAAGTTGAATTTATATTATGAAGTGTTCTAATGCTCCTCCTTGCTTGTTTTGCAAGAGAAACGTCGAGACCAAGCGGTGATGACTTAAGTGATCCAAGATGACATTTCAACCTTGAAGGAAGAAAAGTGCAAGAAAATGACTAAGTGTTGGGACTTAGTGACAGAGAAGAAACGTTTTCAAAACTCAAGATGGAGAAAAGAATGGAAGCTCGAGCAAAGTTGAAGAACAATGTCAAGAAGAAGATCAAGAACAGTGTGAACGCGTTTCAAACAGGAATCTTCTAGAAGGATGATGGACATTAATGGCTCATTTATTACCCCACCCCTCTTGGTGGCAGTTTTTAGGGTGAATCTTGTTTAGGGCTGAGGTGGCACAATCTGGGCCATCCAGTCGATTGTAATCTGAGCCGTTCATTGGACTTGGCCAGCTATAAAAGGGGAGTCCCCTCATTTGTAACTTGGAGGAAATTAGCTTAGAGTTAGACGATAGACGTAGAGTAGAGGGACAGCTTAGAAGTAGCTTAGTATAGATTGATAGTGTAGTTGAAGAAGGAAAGTTTTCCTTTGAAAACTTTTGCAAGAGATTGTTGTGTAAAACTTTCATAATAAAAGATCTTTTCATTGATGGTGAAATTTGTCTTTGTTATGGATAGCTAGTGAGGTTTCTTCATCCCTTCTACTTCAAGTAGCGTAGAGTAGCGTAATTTCATTTTTATGCAAGTAGATGTTAGCTGTGGAATGTGGTGTTTGATCTAAGCAAGCTTCGCTTATCCATACCACTAGCGGGCTCACTGATGGTGTGTTCGCCTTGTGTGGTCAACTAGAATCGTTGTGGGCCTAACTTCAATCACAGTTTGAATGATGGTATGCGTCATTGTGATGGTATCTTCATGTCAAGTGGTGGTTTGAACATCTTTAGTCATCTCCCCTGAAGATTGCACCGACTCCGTGGAAGTTGTCCGATGTGAGGCAAAGCGAAGTCCGGTTGAGAGTTTGCTGAAGTTGAGCTCCATATCCCATATTTAGAATAGATTTAGACTCTCTTAACCCTATAACCAATTTAAATTCAGTACTTTCTGGTTAGAATAGGAAACCCGTGCTTCATTGATAAATTTTCCAAATTGTGAAAACCCCTTCCCCTACTGTTGAACAATTCCGTAAGTCCCCTTGAAATACCGGCAAATCACATCGAGCCAACTGAGACTATTCGCATTAAAGGAACCTTGGAGTTGAACGCACGAACTCTCTCGCAATCTTAGCGTGCTGGATACTTTGATCAAGAGAGAATAGGGTAGCCGTTGGCGACTTTATTCTGTGTTGGTGCGGTCATGAAAAACACATCAACAACTCTTTTGTGAATAGCTGATTGGTATTAGTTAGGCTAGGCATTAATCAAAAAATTCAAGAAAAATGGCAATACTACTTCTTTGCTAGAACAACACACTACCATAAAAAGAGCCCAATGGAGATGTAGGATGATTTCAATGGAAGATTTCAAAAGACGTGGCAGTGAATTCCTTTAGAGGTCCACCCTTCACTAGGTGTGGTATACATTTGTTATTTGAAGGCAATAGACTTTGAGATTTCCATGATAAAGTTCAGAGGGGGAAACTCTCTCCCAAATGCATATGATATCAATGCTGTTGAGAACAACCTAATTCAAATTGGAAGTTTGGTACCTAACCCTCCCATGCCATTGTTTCCCAATATTAGACCTCCATACCAACCCACACTTGTAGAATGGCATGCAAATATTCCCACCATGAATCCTATTCCAACAAGACCAATACTAGAGTATCACTTCACTGAACCATCAACTCCTAACAAGCTTTTGATGAAATGAGAAAAATGTTGAGAAACATATCCATTGAGGTCATTGCTCTCAAGGGACAATAGAGCAATGCACAAAGACCACCATATCCCAACAATCAATGCTCTAAAATGCAGTGGTATAATCACCAACCTAAACATTATGACAATCAAGGCTATAGGCCCTTATAGAATTTCCACAATACTAACAAAGGCTAGCCTATCAGCCAAACAAGGCCCAAAGCCAATCCCATGACTAGCTAGTTCTTGTTGAACAACCTTTGCAACAAATTCCCTATAATCCTAATAGGGAACTCACAAAATAATTACACTCAAGAAGTGGTTGCATGGTGTCACTCTTGTTCTACACCTCATACTCCTATTGCATGCTCTAGTACTTTCTAGTCCCAACTTACTTCCTATTCCAATCAAAGTCGAGAAACCAATAGAGAACACTAGCCCAAAGCCTCAATCCATGTACATGAAATCCCTTCCATTCGAAGTCAATCAACCTTATGCTGATTTATGAGGGTTAGAGGGATATTTTCCACCATTCGTGATGTTGGGTCATTCTCAACTCTCATTCAAAAGGCAAGTCGACCTCAGGAGCGGGAACAGAGCTTGCTATTGATTTGGATGTGATAGAGATAAGAAGCAAGGGAAAGGTAGAGATTGATTCCTAGGAATGAGTATGGAAATGGGTTTAGAGGTAGGTCCTATCTTTGTTGCTGATGGGGTGGTTGTAAATGAATAAGAGGATAGGTCAAAGGGATAACCAAGCTACTTTGGTTTAGGATGGATAGCTCTATGGGGCTAGGTCAGAACTTTCTATCGTAGGGGGTGAGGTTGGGTTACTTATTCATGACACTCTTGAGAATAATATTAATGTCACCCTATAATGATGTACCCTTTCACTCCATTAATGGATGGATAGAAATGAGCTTCCCAATCTCCTCAAATATAGGATTAACTTCAACTCAAAGCACCCCTTGTAGGTAAGTAACACTCCTCCATCTCCTCAATTTTCTCCTCCCCCTTATCTTTTATAATTTTCTATCCTGGTTGCTCTTTCCCCTTCTCAATGTCAACCTCTCATCCCTCCACCTTTACATTCCTTTCCCTTCGTCCAACCCCACTCTCATTCCTACTTCTCCATATTCCCAATATCTCCCTCCCTCCATTTCCCCCACCATAGTTTCCTACTATTGGAGTTCCTCAAGTTCCTTTACAAGAACAATTTATGCCACCACCTCATATATCCGATACCCACCACAATACTAGTATCTAGAACACCCCTCATCTATCGGTCACATCCTTTAAATCTCATTGGTTGCAGCTATCATCTCCCAACCTTTCAAGTGTCTATCTAGCCAAATGGATAGGCCTTGGATTCCAAACCACCCTCTCCCACAAGTGTTGTGCAACTTCTTGATCACTAAATGCTTTCTCTTACTACATAACAAGTAGCCCTAACAATGAGAATATTCTCCCTGGAGGCTACTCAATTTCCTCAAGGCATAATGGTGATAAAGGATCATAACCTTTAACAATATTAGATGATCCAAATCTAGGTTGTCACATAGCCAAAGGAAGTTAAAAGAAGAAAAAAAAAGGCTGCTCTTGCCAACAAAAGGGTGAGGAGAAAATATGACCCAATGCAATATGGTATATATTTTTTGTTTGTTGCTTTATTTGATAAATTAAATACATGAATTAATAATAGAGATGACAATGCATACTAAATACATGCATAAAATATATCTTTATTTGCTCATGAAATTATTACAGAAGACTAAAGATGGTTAGCCAAGGATCAGAGTCTATCCAAATAGATCATACTACTCCCCTATGATACATAATGTACTTAAAGGACTCGACAGTTGCCAAGAGGAACACAATTTTTAACCAACCGATGCTTATAACTACTCGAAGCCGACAACAACTAATACAACGATTAATACATAGGCGGATAACCAATATTACCAAAGCATAATAATAGACATTGTACACCGACTACATCATCCCCCTCAAAAGGAAAAAAGTTGTCTTCCAGATGACAAGTAAACATCAAGTAACATTAGGGAAGACTTGAAAAACAAATGACGATATTGTAGACAAGGACTTGTAGGCAAACATGGAAGTGTAATTTGCAAACTCAGACATGGACTGTACTTGGCAATACAAAGGAGTGCAATGGGAGTCTGGGACTCTGGGCGAAACACCCCTAGCAGGGTCAAGGGGTTGCAACCCTTGCATGGGCTTGGGGGTAGCACCTCTAGTAGGGTCAAGCGACGGAGACCCAACCACCAAGCCCAATTTAAGACCTTTGAAACCATACAGAATTGCATGGAATATGTCATTTTCATGAATATTCAAGAGGTTCCAAATGATGCTAATAAAGCAAAAAACTAGAGATTTCAAGGTTTTTAACCAATGTATCATGTTAATGAGGCAAGGAAGTTTTTGTATGATCATTGGTTGTCATGCAATTGGAAATTGTGTTGGTATGATGATGCAGCCCAACCATTGTATGATGCGAGCAAAATGTCTCCTAAATGGTCGTACAATAGTATCCACCATGTGCCTTGCATGCCATACAATGCTAATCTCGGGCCATACAATGCACAAATTTCCCCCTCTTTACACCTTGCGACAACTTCGTATGATGTACCAACTTCTCCACCATACGATGTAATACCTTCTCTGCGTATGGTGCTTTGTACTTTGTAACAACTCCATATGCAACCTCTCCTTTGTATGGTGCAATAACTTCTTTGTACGTTACAATGCTTCCTCCTCTCGCTTGGTCGTATGGTGTTGATACTCCATCATGCATTGCAATAAACCCCTTCAATTTCCAATAGCTGTCGTACAGTGTAATGGATTATGCTCCCCCCAAACCGTACTTTGCCATACAATGCCAATGTGAACTTTTTATCATCGTATGGTCTTCCAACTTCCGTATGGTCTGCTTTTATTGTTTTGGCCATACAATGCCTTGTCTTTCTTCTGCATGTACGGTACTTGCTAAGCCTATGACTAGCCTTGGTTCTTCCATGGGTCGTACAATGTCTTCCTAGTTTGACCATACATTAAGGTTAAATATGCGTGGCTTCCTATTATACCATACGTTGTAGACACTAGCACCTTGATGCCATACGTTATGTTCTCTACAATAGCGTACCGTGCAGGTTTGTACTCTGAATTATTTTCTTCACCATCGTACAATTTACAATTCTTTCCTAGGCTATATGTTGTACTTTGTTTTTCCCTTTGAAAGTTGTATGATGTGTCCTTTTTTCTATATGATGTCTCTTCGTCCTTCATTTTGCATTCTTCTACAAAGTCAGATACCTTCATTGCAACTTTCATCTTTTTCCAACTAGGGACTACATCTCATACACATAAACTATCCAACTTTCCAAAATCATTTTTCATTGATTTCTTTTCACTGAGAATCATAGCTTTGAGAAAATTACAAGTCGACGAAAATACCTCATAGTCCTCCATTTTCCAATGAAATAGGCCACAAAGAGAATTTGTTTCATTGTCTGAACATGACTGTAGCTCCAAAATTCCTTTGTCATTTGGTTCCATCGGACCTTGACTCTTCATCCATTCTTCTATAGATTCTGAATTTGACGAATCTAAGGAGACTGCTTCCTTACTAACTGCTTGGTTTATCAAATCAATTATATACTTCTACCCCTTATTCTTGTTGTGACCTTTCACACATCACCCCATTCAAAATGGGGACCCCCTAATTTTTGCTTCGTTCCTCATCTTTTGGCTTTGGTTTTGTCTCTCTCTCTCTCTCTGTCTCTTTTTTGTCTGCCTTTCCAGCGATGTGCCCGTCTTTGAGCTTAAACTTGAGATTTTGGCTAAGTCTGAGAATTAGGGTTTTCTTTCTTCTGGTCAGTTTGAAGTCAAATGGAGTGAGTAAATTGAAATCTAAGCTTGATGTTGCAGTCAGTAAGCTTCCAGCAAGTTCCTAGCAAAATTTCATTGAGTTCTGACTACTTACTATTTTTAGTAAGTACCTGATTTGGGACATTTTCTCAGCACTTTTGAGATTCTAATTGTTTCATTGCATCCAGGACACTTTAAACTGCTTGCTAGCAAATTTTGAGCTAGATCTGACAACTTTCTATTTTTAGCAAGTACCACCTTCAAAAGCAAATTTTAGGGTTTGCATGCGAAGTTTTTCAGTGCATGTTTGGAGAATATTTCTGGGTTTTCTGAGACCTACACAATGGTATAACATGCAAGATGAGATGATAACTTTCAACAGTCTCCACTTCAAAGGCTATTTTTAGGGTTTGCATGTTGGAATCTTCGACGCATGTTTGGATATTCTTTGTGGGTTTTTCGAAAGCTTCACAGTGATGTAATATGCAAACCAAGACCAAAACCTTTTTAAGAGATTTCTTCAGAGGCTATTTTTAGGGTTTACATGCAGGACTTTTCAGCACATGTCAGCATATTCATCATGGGTTTTTCAAGAGCTACACATTGATGTACCATGCAGGCAAAGTTGGTCACTTTTCAGGAACTTACCAATTTTAGCCAGTGCCCGCATGCAGTCTAGTTTGCTGGGTTTTTCTGGGTTTTGTGAAATCTCTCAGGCAGTATAACATGCAAACACATCCGACAGTTAGAAGATCACTTTTTTAAACACTTACTATTTTTAGCAGGATCATTCCAGGGGCTTCCCAGCACTTCATTATCACGAACAGGGTGACACGCAACAGAAGCAGGGTCAAACGGAGATCGTTTGAGCAACATGCAAGTTGGATTAGGGTTTCCAGCTTCGGGACCTAAAATGAGGGGTCAAACGCCAAAATCTCCAAAAACTGAAGTATCCCACTGTGATCAGTATCTTTCAAGGATTCCATTGGTGAAAATTGAAGAAAATCTGAGCACTTACTATTTATAGTAAATCACCTCCAAAAACATGCTATAAATAGCAAGTCAGCACGAGATGGCAGTGTGAACAAATTAACTAGGTCATGAGGATCCTGTGGCTCGAATTCCAAATCAATCCAAGTTTCAAAAGGATAAAAATCAAAAACTTACTAAATATAGCAAACCAAGGCTTGCCAGAAAAATGTCTAAGTTTGAGAAAATTCCTTCACCCCCTGTGAAATGTGCCCAAGATGAGACTGGCAAAAGGATTTAAAAAGTTTCAAATGTTAAAATTCCTGCTCACCCCCTCAAATGCGCCCTCAAGGAGAAGAAGCTATGAAGAAAATTTTTCTAAGGCATTGTTAATTCCTGTAGGACCCCCTAAATGCGCCCTATCATGAAGGGAGGTGAGGAAAATGAGTTAAGGCATGTAAATTCCTGCAGGACTAGTGAAATGCGCCCTCATCTCAAGGAAAGGTGATGGAAAATGTTTAATTCATGAAGATATTCCTGCTCCCTACCTCAAATGCGCCCGAGAGAAGTAGTGGTGATAAAAGTTACTAAGGCAAGTTTGAATTCCTCCTTGACCCCCTAGATGCGCCCATGTTGGAGGTGAAGCTAAGACAAGTTTAAGGCGTTGCTAATTCCTCCTCAGTGCCTCAAATGCGCCCAACTTGCTAAGACTATTAGGGATGGATAAAAAAAAAAGTTTCTAAGTGTGGAAAATCCTGCAGGGGCCTCCAAATGTGCCCAAACATGTTGAAGGTGGTGGCTCTTTAAAAAAATTTCTAAGTGTTGTTAAATTCCTCCTAGGCCACTCAAATGCACCCAAACTTGTTGAAGGGGGTGGTTTTTAAAAGTTGCTAAGTATGTTGAATTCCCCCACCACTAGCTAAATGTGCCCATATTGAAGTTGGCCATAAAAAAATGCTAAGTGTTAAGATTTCCCCCTCCCCAAGTAAAATACGCCCATGTTGGAAGTGATAGTGGAGAAAAAATATTCTAAGTGCTAAAAGTTCCTCTAGACCCCCAAAATGTGCCTTAGGCATCAAGTTGAAGTGAAATTATTTCTAAGGCAAGAAACTGGCAGTAGCTACTCCCAAATGCGCCCAAGCTTGTTGAAGCTAGGAGAAAATTTCCTAAGGCAAGTGAAAAATGGAAGTACACCCTATCAAATGTGCCTAGCCCCAGCAAGGGATATGAAGTGGGAAAATATTTCTAAGTGTTGTGAAGATGAAGGCTAAAGGGATGAAATGTGCCCAGACTTGAGAGGTGAATAAAATTTTGGTGAGAAATATTTTTCTAAGGTATAAAATTCAAAAATTAAATGTCCCCCTTCATAGTGATACACATGAATTTTGCATTTTCTGAGGGGAATTTTCTTCTGGGTACTGGATATCTTCGACAAGGAGATGTTTTTGAAACTTTTCACACCTCACCTAAGTCTTTAAGATGGAGATTTTACTTGGGCGCCTGGTTGATGAAATTTTCTAGAGGAAATAAATTATTTCTAAAGCAGATGGGTTGGAAATTTGGCTAAGGCACGAAGAATTTGAAGATCAAGTTTGCTAGAAAAAAAAATGATGAACCCTATCATATCCGAAGACCACTTAGACCGTGGAGATCAAAACATGGATATCAGGTAAGTAAAGTGGATTTATATTGTAAAGTGTTTTGATGTCCTTCTCTTTGTTTGTTTTGCAGGATGAACACCAGGGCCAGAGCACAATGACTTGAAGCAATGAAGCAAGTAATCCAAGATGATATTACAACCTTGAAAGAAGAAAAGTTGCATATTGGAAGAAATGGCTAAGTGTTGGAATTTCTCCTCAAAGACCCAATATGCACCCAATGCAGTCAGGCGAATGGCAAGCGGGAATGATTGAATCCAAGACAAGAAAATCTTTCAAGTTCAAAATGAAGGAAAAAATGAAAGGCTCAGGCGTTGAAGAGTTGAAGAGTGACAACTAAGAAGAAGATCATTCTCAAGCACTGAAATGCCCTCAAGAATAAGGAAGAAGTTGAAGCCATGATGATCAGACTCATCCAATTTGCAGTCAAAAAAGAAGAACAAGAACAATGCGAACGCGTCTATGGATAGGAATCTTCTAGAAGGATGGTGGACATTAATTGCTCATTTATTACCCCACTCTTCTTGGTGGTGCTTTTTAGGGTTAGGGTTTATGTGGCTCGATCTGAGCCCTTCATTTTAATTGAATCTAAGTTGTTTGTTGGACTAGGCCAACTATAAAAGGGGCATCCCCCCTCATTTATATCAGATTAGAGATTAGAATAGCAGAGAAGGAATAGAGAGAGATTGATAGAATAGAAGGTAGTATAGTTTGATAGTTTAGCTTAGATTGAAAAGGAAGGAAAGTCTTCCATTTGAATACTTTGTAAGAAGTTGTTGTGAACATTCTCTCAATAAAAAGAGTTTTCGTTGATGATGATCTCTTCTTTTGTTGTGAGTAGCTAGCGAGGCTTCTTCGTCCTTCCAATTCACTTAGAATTTTGAAGTATCTTAAAGTAAAGTAGATTTCATTTCATGCAAGTAGTTAGTAATTGTGGAATGTGGAGCCTAATTTGAACAAAACTTTGCTTATCCATACCACTAGTAGGCTCGCTGACGGTGGGTTCGCCTTGCGTGGTCAACTGGAACATTGTGAACTTAACTTCGATTATGGTTTATATGTTGGCATGCGTCGTTGTGATGGTGTCTTCATGTTGAATCATGATTTGAATATCTTTGATCACTCCTCTGAAGATTGCACCGGTTTTGTGGAAGTTGTCCGAAGCGAAGCAAAGCAAAGCTTGGTTGAAGTCTGTGAGAATTGATCGCCATGTCCCACACCTTAGAGTAGAATTATAGCATCTCTTATCCCTCAACCCATTTTAAATTCAATACATTTCTAGTTAGTGTTAGGAAACCTACACTTACCTGCCAAATCATTCGAACCACGTGAAACCCTTTAATCTATTGTTTGTTGTCCGTTGTTGAACAATTGCATAAGTCCCCTTGAAATACCAACAAATCACATCTAGCCAACTGAGACTATCCACCATCTAGAAGGAACCTTGGAGTTGAGCACACGAACTCTCTCGCAATCTTAGCGTGTTGGATACTTTGATCAAAAGAGAATAGGGTAGCCATTGGCAACTTTATTCTGTGTTGGTGCGGTCACGAAAAACACATCAACAATTCTCAATGGAGATTGCATTCTTTTTCTAGTTCTAATTGGCTTTGGATAATACCAGCCAACCCCAACCTAACAATATGTTGTACGCTTTCTTCCTCGGTAAAATGACCACAAGGTTCAATAAAAATGTTTGAGTTCCAATAATTACCTTTTTTCCCATTAAAACTCCAAGTACCTTAATACCTTGTTAATTTGCACCCACTAGTTGAAAATTTGGTGGCCAAATGATCAGCTTGTTGAGACTCCTCCAAGTGTCTTCTAGAAGTACATTCACGCCTGACCTACCATCAACAATTGTATTGGTGAGATTCCTTCCAAGGATCTCCAAATTCACCACCACTAGTTTCTTTGTCGTGTTAATTGTTAGTAACATTGGATCAATCACTTGCCCGATAGTAGAGGTTTAGTTATTGGTTCTTCATTCTCACTAGATTCCAATTGGGTCGTAACATGCACCATTTCATTCACCCCTCATATAATAGCATTTTGGAGTTTAGGAATACTTTGTAATAAATCCACTACTTTACTCAGTACAATAGCTTGAAGTAATTGTCGTGCAATATTTTTCTCGAATTGTAATTGATTTGTTATCATAATTGCATTTTCATTTTAGTTCTGTTGTTCATTGTCCATAGCATTCTCCACTTCGACCCTTGCTTCATGAAGCCTTTCTTTTTTTGTATGTGGGATTAGGTACACAACCTTCTTTGCTTGGGCACGAGTAATGGCCAATACTTCACTTCTCCTTGCTTGTTCTAGCAGTCTCTCACAAAGTGCCTCCATTAGCTACATTTTCGACATTGTATGATAGGACGACCTTTGGGGTCATATTGTTTTTGGCTTCATTCTCCTCTTTGATTTCGATAACCACTTGGAGATGCATTTTGTGGAGTGGACTCCTCTCACTGCGTAAAGAGTACTTGTCTACTCCTTGTCTTCAAATTGTATGGGCACTCCTTTATTGAATGACCCATAACTTGACAAACCTCACAAAACATCTTTGTAGAAAAATTACCTTTTGTGTGCCCCTCAATTTTGCACTCAGTACACCATAATTTTTTTATTTCTTTGTTGGTTTCTTTCTCCACCCAGTTCTTTCATCATTTGAAGCATGTCCCTCCAGAGTGCTTATACCATCCTTACTTCATCGTCACTATTGTCATCCGAACATCCGTCTTCCTCTATTTTTCTTTTATTGAGTGAGAACATTTTATCTTCACTTTCTATGTCCATTGCTCGATCGTAGCATTGGTGTACGATGACGGAGGTATGACCATCTTTTTCCTTAGCAAAGGAATCAATCCTTCGATGAACCATCTCTTTTTCAGTCCATCGGTTGGTTGGATTTCTAATTTCACCAATAACTCCTTCATCCTATGATTATAGGCTCGTATGTTTTCATGTTTTCCTTGCTTCGTGTTGTATATCTCCACTACGATTTTGCTGTCGTCTCTTAGAAGTTTTGAATTCTTCTTGCAATGCTCTTTTTTAACGCATCCCATGTGGATTTGTGCACTATGTCTAATTTTGTATACCAATTGATCACTATGCCTCTGAGAGTCATTGGAAATGTCTCAACCAATATGCTCTATCATCTTGGCCATTTTCTAACCAGATTGTCTCACATGTCTTGCAATGTCTCACAGGATCCTTCAACCCATTCCCTATGAACTTTGGAAGTTTCTACTAGTCTACATTCTAACTTGTTGGGGGAGTCACCATCTTGCCTCCTTGCTGTACCCTTTATGATGATAACTGTTGATGTGTTTTTCGTGACCGCACCAACGCAGAATAAAGTCGCCAACGGCTACCCTATCCTCTCTTGATCAAAGTATCCAGCACGCTAAGATTGCAAGAAAGTTCATGCTTTCAACTCCAAGGTTCTTTCAGTGCGAATAGGCTCAGTTGGCTCGATGTGATTTGCTGGTATTTCAAGGGGATTTACGGAATTGTTCAACAGCAGAGGAAGGAATTCAAATGCTCGAAAGGTTTTGTCTATGAAGCATGAGTTTCCTATTCTAACCAGAAAGTACTGAATTTAAAGTGGTTGCAGGGTTTGGAGAGCTCTAATCTACTCTAAGGCGTGGACATGGCGATCAATTCTCACAAGCTTCAACCAGGCTCTGCTTTGCCTCGCTTCGGACAGCCTCCACAGAACCAGTGCAATCTTTAAAGGAGTAGCTCAAGGTGTTCAGATCACAACTTAGCATGAAAATACCATCACAACGACGCATATAAACATACAAATCATGATCAAAGTTAAGTACATGATATTCCAGTTGACCACACAAGGCGCATTCACCATCAACGAACACACTAGTGGTATGGATAGACGAAGTTTGCTCAAATTGAAGACCACATTCCACAATTACTATCTACTACTTGCATGAAATGAAACTTATTCTACTTTAAGTCACTACTCGAATCAGAAGGACGAAGAAACCTTGCTAGCTACTCACAACAAAAGATGAAATTCATCATCAATGAAAATTCTTTTTATTGGGAGAGTGTTCACAACAATTTCTTACAAAGTTTTAAGGAAAAACTTTCCTTCTTCTTCAACTACTCTATCAATCTATACTAAGCTACTTCTAATTTGTCTCTCTATTCTAACTTCTACTCTAATTCTACTGTCTCATGAAAGTACAAATGAGGGAGACTCCCTCTTTTATAGATGGCCAAGTCCAACAGACGGCTCAGATTACAATCAACTGGATGGCCCAGATAGTGCCACCTCAGCCCTAAACAAGATTCACCCTAAAAACCGCCACCAAGAGGAGTGGGGTAATAAATGAGCCATTAATGTCCATCATCCTTCTAGAAGATTCCAGCCTTGAAACGCATTCACACTGTTCTTGATCTTCTTCTTGACGTTGTTCTTCAACTTTGCTCGAGCTTCCATTCTTTTCTCCATCTTGAGTTTTGAAAACATTTCTTCTCTGTCACTAAGTCTCAACACTTAGCCATTTCTTGCAACTTTTCTTCCTTTCAGGTTGAAATGTAGTCTTGGAGTACTTGCTTCATCACTGCTTGGTCTTGACGTTCCTCCTGCAAAATAAGCAAGGAGAAGAGTATTAGAAAATTTCATAATATAAAAACTCAGCTTACTTATCTGGATTTTCATGTTTTGATCTCCAAGGGTTCATCGTTTTCACTAGCCAACTTTGCGTTCAAATTCTTCATGCCTTAGCCAAATTTCCAACCTATCTTGCATTCTGCTCGACGCACTTCACTCTGATATTTCATCCAACTCAGACTCGAGAAAAAAAATGCTTTCATTTAGAATTTGATCAAAAATTATCTAGGCACCCAACTCCAAATTCATCCGCCGAGGCATTTTATCTTCACAAACATTTCTTTCCTTGCCTTAGAAAATTTCTCAAATTTTCCCTTAGGAAATCTCATCAATCCTGCGCCCATCAAAAATCTTCATCCCGAAGGCCTCGACAAACTACAGAAGACTTTGAAATCCATTCCTCATCGCAGACGTTCAATACCCAGAAGAAAATTTTCCCCAGAAAGCATCAAATTCATGGGTATGCAACAAACGGGTTCATTTAATTTTTGAATTTTCAAACCTTAGAAAAATATTTCTCTATCAAATTTATTTCCATTTTTCACTTCAGGTGCATTTCCTTGCTCAACTTTGAAAAAAATTTATTGACCCTGTGCAGCTGGCATCATCTGACTTTATCTCTGGCAATTTCATCCAAATTTCATACTTCCAAGTCTAGGCGTGATTTTCCTCTAGGGAGGTGGAAATTTGATAATACTTAGAAAAAATATTTAGATTGCCTTAGAAAAAAATTTATTTGATCTTCAAATCATCTTCCTGTGTTGAGAAATTTTTTATTGTTTTGACTCACTTAGAAAAAATTTCTCCTTGAATGCTTTGGGCGCATTTTATATTCTATGAGAGATATCTTTCATTTTAAAATTCCAATGCCTAGCATATTATCTCCACCCCTAGGCGCACCTCACACTTGGAAGAAATTACCAGCCATGCTTTAGCTAATTTCACCCTTCACACATCCAACTTTGAGCGCATTTCACACATGGTGAAGGATATTCAACACTTAGAAATTTCACCCTGTTTACTACTTTTCATTCCACACTTACCCTTTACATGGCGTATATCACATAGGCAAGAGGAGGGGCGCAAATTGCATGTAGAGGAGGACAAACTTCAAATTTTAGATACTTAGAATATTCGCTAGCTTTCATCAAAGGGACCCACTTCATGCCTTGGATGCCTTGTATTTTGCATGTCAATGCTTTATTTGGACGCCTTGATTCTTTGTCTTCATGCATGTATTCTTGTCTTTAATTGGGCGTATTTGTCCTTTCCCTCCTTTGCATGCAATTGCTTTGACTTTGTCTTCATGCATCTTAGGCGCATTTTGAAGGGTGAGCATCTAATCTTGAACACTTAGAATATTTTGAACACCTTCCTTGGGCTATGGGTGCATTTCACAGGTAGTACTTCCACTTTAAATGACTTAGTCAAAAATTCCCCTCATTCATCTAACTTGGGCGCCCTCAAGCATGGGAGGTAGAATAAACTTTTCAACGCCCAACTTTGACCTTGTTGACTATGGGCGCATATTGCCATAGGAGAAGGATGATCCTTTTGCCTTAGAATATTTTTCAAAACCTCCTCTCTTAGCTGGGCGCATTTTATCCTCTGTGCTTTCAATTTGATGACTTAGTCAAATTTTGAAGTCCTCTCTCCTCATTTAAGTTCTTGGGCGCATTTACCATGGCCTACTTCCATTTTTGTCAACACTTAGAAAATTTTAATCTCACCTTCTCTTCAAGGCGCAAGTGATGTAGGCTACTTCCAATTTCCATCCTCAAATACTTAGCACAATTTCCATGTCTTTCCTCAAGGCGCAAACAAGGGAGCATATTTCAAGTTTTGAACACTTAACCAACTTTCTCCTCCACAGGCAAGTCCAGGCGCACACCAGAGGTCATGCTTCAAATTTGAAACATTCAGCAACTTTCAAGGTCCTCTCTTCAAGGCTAGGTGCATTTTCACATGTCTACTTCCAATTTAAGTGACTTAGTCAAATTTCAAGTCTCCAGCCTCTCAAAGTCAGGCGCAAATCCATGTTTGAGGTTCCATTTTAAACACTTGATAAAATTTTGTTCTTCAAGCTCTCAGGCGCAAATCCATGTTCTAGCTTCCAATTTTGTCAACTCTAAGCTCAGGGGCGCAAATAGCATGGGGAGCTTTCAGTTTTAAACACTTGAAAAAAATCTCAAGTCATATCTACCCAAGGGCGCATATAGGGGGTCCAGCTTTCATTCTCCAAACTTAGAATTTTTTAGAGCTTCAATATTTTCCCAAGGGCGCATTTTGAGGTGTGCACTTTGATTTTTGAACACTTAGAAACTTTTCTTTCCTTCATTCCTTGCTTGGGCGCAAATCATACCCTGAGCTTCAAGTTTTGGAGACTTAGAACTTTTCGACTTCTTTCACTCCAAGGGCGCAAATAGCATAGGGAGCTCCAAATTTCAATGACTTAGAAAAATTTCCTCACCCAACACTTTCTAGTTTAGGCGCATTTGCCATGGGGGGCATCAAATTTCAACACTTAGAAGATTTTGAATTGCTTTCAAAGTGGGGCACATTTCACCCATGGAGGTTTCAATTTCGACACTTAGAAAATTTTGAAGTTCCCACCCTCTCCTCAAGGGCGCATATAACACATGGATGTTTCAATTTTAATGCCTTGGTAAAGTTTCACCTGTCTTCAGCCTCTTATAGCAAGTTTTGGTGCCGGACTTGAAAAATTATCAAACTTGGTGGATTTCATGCCTTTTGCCAAATTTGGAGTAATTTGCCTAGCTTGCCCTAATTTTCTATTTATAGAAAGTTCTTCAAATTTTGTGCTTTGAATTGACTTTTGACTATAGAAAGCTATATTTTTCCTTGTCTCGAACCTCGGGATGTGGTTGAGGTGTCGGGGCCTGATATCCGCCTGCACCTGCTATTTTTAGCAACTTACTAAAAATAGCAATTGCTCAAAATGTCTTCAAATTTTGCATGCTAATTGCCTGAAGGGTATTGATCATGACTGGACACTACTTCTGCCTGGCCGTCGTGTTTCGCCCTTGATTTTAGGAAACCCTAATTCTTCTATGCAGGCCTGCTAAAAATAGTAAATGTTCGATTTTCGAATCTCTGTAGCTCCGTTTGATCTGAAATTCGTGCCATGGGATCTTTATCAGCTGCTTGACCTATTCATACTGACGCTTCGCGTTGACCTGCTATTTTTGGCATGTTTCTGGAGGCGATTTACTATTTATAGTAAGTGCTTGATTTTGAGACTTCTCTAGCTCCGTTTGAGTTGAAATTTGAATGACGCGCTCCTCACCACGTGACCTGCCCGTTGACGTCAGCGCCTGCTGCTGACTTTCTATTTTTAGCCAGTTTCCAAAATGACTTACTATAAATAGTAAGTGCTCCGTTTGACTTGAAATTTTACCAGCAGATAGCCTGAAGGATGCTGATCGCGGTGGTTTACACCAGTTTTTGAAAATTCTGACTTTTTACCCCTCTTTTTGGGTCCCAAAGTTGGAAACCTTAATTGGTCTTGCATGCGTATCAAATGAGCTTCGTTTGACCTCGTTTCTGTTGCATTGCGATCAGTTCGTGATTCTGAAATGCTGGGAGGCGGCCGCCGGAATGTATCTGCTAAAAATAGTAAGTTACTGAAGGAGTGATTATCTCTGTTTGCATGTCATATCATCACAAAGCTCTCGAAAAACCCACAAGGAATATGCAGACATGCAAAGAAAATCCTAACATGCAAACCCTATAAATAGCCTCTGAAGGCTGAACTCTGAAAGTTATCGTCTCACTTTGCATGTTACACCATCGCGAAGGTCTCTGAAAACCCAGAAGGAATCTCCAGACATGCGTTGAAAAAAACTCTGCATATAGGCCCTAAAATTGGCTTCGAAAGCTGAATTGCTAAAAATATCAAGTTGTCCGTTTCAGCTTAAATTTTACCAGTGAGTAGCTTGATGTATTCTGGACGCAGCGTGACTGTCAGAATTTCAAGAACGTTGACGGGATGCCCTGAATTGCACACTTACTAAAAATAGTAAGTAGTCAAAATCTAATGAAATTTAGCTGAGAGCCTACTGGAAGCATACTGACAACAATGTTAGTCTCAAATTTCAAGTTATTCACTTCATTTGACTTCAAGTTGGCCGGAAAGTTGAAAACCCTAATTTTACCGACTCGGCCAAAAGTTCAATTCAAGCTCGAAGATGGGCACATCCCCAGAAAGACAAACGGCAAAAAAGAGAGACAACAACAAAACGACTAAAAAGTAAAGCCAAAATTAGGGGGTCCCCATTTGCAATGGGGCGATGTGTGAAAAAGGTCACAACAATAACTTGGTTGGAGAGTTTTGATTTGTACATTTTGGTGTTTTCCCCACACTCTCGGACATGCTACAATCCTTCACTCGTCCCTCTTCAATGTTCGTCACCCTCGAGTTGCCTTTGGGGTCCTCTCAATGCTCCCTTCATCCTAGTGTTATCGGCTTCAATCTTCCAATGTTTGATTCTTCTGTTAGTGTCAAGTCTTCAATTTGGCATATGGTCTCTGTCAAACCGTCATGAGGTTCTCCCTAGCCTTCCCCTTCGGCCAACTTTAATAGTACAAACAATTCTCCTACAATTGAGTTGGTTATGGTTGGGTTAGAAAGTTCTCCCTCACCTTCCCTTTTCCTTGATGGTGATGGTCCATGCGGTTGGCCGATGGTGAGGTTGGTAGATTATCCTTTGCTTTCCCTTTCATTTGATGGTGATGGTATGGACGGATCCTCGATTTGGTTGATGAGGTCGGAAAGGTCAGTGTACTTTCGTCGAGGAGTGGTAGGTGTTGTGCTATTTCTTCCCACTCTCCCTTCATGCACTCTCTTGTCGAGAAAGTTCTCTTTCTCTCCTAACCACAACTTTTGCTTACACTTCGACTTTTTCTCTTGGTTGGACTCGAGCTTTCCTTCAAAAACCCTTCGCCTTCTTCAACTTCACCCCTCAATTGTCTCATTTGTTCTCTTTGTTCGATGATTCTTGAAGATTGCCTAATATCTTGATCTTGACTACATTGTGGTCTCTTCCTACCTTTATTGGGGTCTAAGGGCATGAATCTCTCAAATCTGACCTAATTTCTTTAAGGCAATGGTGGCAAATGTTTGCTGCTCTATTTGATAAATTAAATGCATGAATTAATAATAGAGATGACAATGCATACCAGATACATGTGTAAAATATATCTTTATTCGCTCATGAAATTATTACAGAAGAAGACCAAAGATGGTCAGCCAAGGATCAAAGTCGATCCAACTAGATCATATTACTCTCCCTGATGATACACAATGCATTTAAAGGACTCGATGGTTGCCAAGAGGAACACAACCATTAACCAACTGATGCTTATAACTACCTGAAGCCAACAACTAATATAAGGATTAATATGTAGTCGGGTAACCAATATTACCAAAGCATAATAATAGACATTGTACATCGACTACATTTTTCTTACTTTACTCACTTGGAAGACAAGCCCAAAAGAAAAATGTAGGCCACTGATTGCCAGATGGAGGCAAGTAGCTTCAACATAAAAAATGTAAGGGTTGAAGATAGGGCATAGTTCCTACAAGAGGGCACCAAGGTAGTCAATACCTCTCTAATTACATTAGAAAGGAAATTCAAGTAGAAATGTGTCAAGTTCAATGCAATAAAGTAGATAATAAAGGTTGTAGAAATTAAGATGAATGTGCTTGAAGGCCAAGTATTTGTAGAAGCTAAGAAGGCCATTGAGGCCTAGCACCCCCAAGCTAAGAAATCCAAGAAGCAACTAATGTCCTTAACAAGGAAAGAATAAATCAATAATGCAAGGTGCAACTTGAGGCAATGGCTCTCTCTTTCTAGGGCATTTAAGCCTAAGTCCAATTGGTAACACTAAAAGGCTTGCCCTTGCTGTTTGATGAAGATGACAAGATACTTCCACCTATTCACTTTTAGGAGCAGATAAAGAAGAAAGGCCAAGATGAGTCTGAGCTAGAGGGACTTCTCCCCATGTCCACTATTGAAGAGATGCTAGCCAATCCTCAAGCCGCTAGCTAAATTGGAGACATTGTTACAAATGGAAATTGCTCAAGAATAGAAAATATCATATGAACAAACCATTGAGTTGAAGTAGTAGTATTGGCTCCTTTAGAAGATCAACCTACCCAAGAATGAAGAATGGGCAATGTTTGTGGTCTCCCTCGACCATTTGTAAGATAGGTATCCTCTTTGTGTTTA
Source organism: Sequoia sempervirens (assembly GCA_007258455.2). Taxonomy (NCBI): domain Eukaryota; kingdom Viridiplantae; phylum Streptophyta; class Pinopsida; order Cupressales; family Cupressaceae; genus Sequoia; species Sequoia sempervirens. Next base: position 88,064 of record VDFB02303870.1, on the reverse strand, counting down.
AATTTTTTGGAATTTTTGTTGTTTTGGATGATTATGCCCAATGGATAATTTGGATTGGCATCCTTTTGCAATGCAAATGAACCCTTAAGAGTTTTTAAACTAGAGAGAATTTTTCACTGTAGGTGGCATGTTCACTTTGCCTTGTTCATGTTCAAAGAATAATTCCCCATAGCATTGGTGGATCATATTTGTCCCTCTACAATTGTAGTTTTGATGTGTTTAGTGTTGCTTGTAAGCAATTTAAGTGTTAACACATGTGTGTCATCAAATGAGCCAAGTTGCATAGAGATCTACTAGTTTGTGGGGCTTTTCAAAATTGCAAATGAAAATTCTATCTCAAAGCCTTGCCATTGGTTGAAAACAATGATTGAGTTTCTTTTGATTGGCATAGTAATATTTTATGTTGGCACACCCCACTTGGTGCAAGAGTTTTTGGGGATTTGCAAAAAGCAAAGTGAAAATCTATCTCCAAAAGTAGTATGCACCGTCTAACCAACCAACACAAATTCATTCAACAATCTATGGGATGCACAACCATTTTCCTACAAATCACCATAGTGATGCACCATGGCTACATAATTTTGGCACATGTGGCCCCTTAACAACATCCATAGGCCATCTTATGGCTCTAGAGTAGCTTGGGTGGGATGTTTTGCTTCTCAAATTTGAAATTCTTCACAAATGCCAATCCAACATTCAAGGCCAGTAGACTTTTGTCTTTCATTATGTACAACAATGGGAATTCACCTACCCAGAGCTCCAACATGTAGTACCTATTGGCCTTGTCGTTGCACCAAAAGGTCAACCTGTCAATGCCCGATACAAGCATTAGTTAAGATCCATAGGAGGCAGTTAGACCATGTCACAAACCCAAGCATTATGCTGCAAGGAAGACCAAGGGACACACCATCTTGCAACAATCCCCCCCAGCACAAGCAAGGGGTTTGAACCTGTGACCAACTTTGATACCAATTGTTGGACTTGTCGTTGCACCGAAAGGTTAACCTGTCAATGCCCGATACAAGCATCAGTTAAGATCTACAGGAGGTGGTTAGACCATGTCACAAACCCAAGTGTTGTGCTACAAGGAAGACCAAGGGACACACCATCTTGCAATAGTACCATGCAATGGACTCTAATTGAGCATGTATCCATTGCCTATGCAATAGACTCCAACCACTGGCAAGAGGCTTCACGGTGCCAAATTCATTGAGATGTGATCACCTCCTTGGCTGACTAATAAATTCAAAATCTTGTTTTGGGGGCACATTTCATTATGGGTTTGGTGAATTCCAACTATAAATGCTAGCCTAGCTACCTCGTACTAGCTCATACGCAGTTTTCTATAGTTGAGCTAGTTAGCTTGATGTGTAAGTTGAGTCTTATGTTGGTGATATGCAACTGATCTTTTGAGTTTGCTACTTGATCCAATCTTGGCCTTCTTGCAGTTAATAGTTTATCCTTCTTAATATCTAAAAACCTCATTGGAGGGATTGATTGTTAATAGTCTAACGCATTCATCTAGGGTGAAAACATAGTTATTCACTAATTCACATTTATGCAAATCCCCTCCTTGAAATCTTGTATAATGTGAATACTTGTAAATTTTGTTTATAGTTTTAATCTAGGGTTAGTTTTAGATTTAGTTAGATTTCAAGGAGCTTCCCCTTATAATTTGAAAAATGGTTCTATCATATGTGTTGTCTTGCAAGAAACAAATTAAAATGCTAACAATTTTTGGTGACTCTACTAGGGAACATAGGACAAACTTGGATCACATGAAAATTTTAGAATCTCTAATAAAATTTTAGCAAGTGTCTTATCTACAAGCAATAGAGTCAATCCTAACATCTAACACCTAATCTATATAAAAACTTAGAAACAAAACAATAAGCATACACATTATGCAGAAGGGAAATACATCACAACATCACAAACACTAAAAATGACATCACCTAACCTTGTATAGGAAGGATACACTCTCTAGAGAAAGCCATTAACATGTTGTGAAATGTAACAACCCTTTGCTTGAGTCTTGGTTCTAACCATGGCAACTCATATCCTGAAAACCTTTTCTAGAAACTTTATCAAAGATCCATAGTTCAAGCAAGTAGGAATGTCATGCAGCGAAAAATTTAGCACAGATTGATTGTAATGTCCCTTTCTCAGTAGCCACTGCGGAGGATCATTTAGCCTTCATTATTCCCGGGGGCTAAAGGAGAAATAAGGGAATGGTAATTAAATTAATTATTTAGAAAGTTATCTCCATAAATTAAAATAAAAAGGATAACTTTATTTATAATTAATTTAATTAAAATGACTAAAATAAAATAATAAATTATAAAGTCACTTTGGGAATAAAATAATAATCTTTCTAGAAGCTTCTTGGAGGAGATTGAAAAGCTCTTTATAAGGCGTTGTGAGCTAGCCATTTGAGCATGTCTTGGATTACACTTTTCATACCAATTTGGTGAAAGCTTGAATGCTTGCTTTTCCAAAGGTTTGAAGACTCTAGATACTAGTTTCAGTTGTGAAAGATCAAACCTAGTTGGAGGAATTGTGGAGGAGGTCAATCAAATTTCCTACAAGGATGATCATTGCAAATTTAATTGACTTTGACCAAATTTGGTGCACAAAGGAATTCAATTTTGGTTCATTCTCAGCATTTGGCACATCGATTTCATCATTGGAAGCTGAACACATTGGCTAGGAAAATCATGGCTCATCTAGCATTATTGGCACAGCATTTTGACAAGAAGTTCAGTTCGCTTTGTGGTGGATTTCATCTTGTTTGAGGCGCTTGAGGAGAAACTTCATCATGCTTGGAAAAGACGACTTTATAGCAATCAGCTAGGCGTGGGTTTTGACTGCTGGGATGTGGTTACAAAGAACTCACAGTCGCTGCACTTGTCTTGTCTGTGCATCACCAGGTTGGATCGGTTTAATACATTGTTGCATTTTGCATTTCATTAAGTCACAGGTTTATCACTATCCATACAGCACTGTCATATTTGTAATCTTTCATTTAGCATTATATTCAGGATTGCACTTGCATAGCATTGTATCGTTGTCATTTGGTCTGAGTTGCATTGTCATTACTACTTGTAAATCGTCCCAAGTAGAAGGTGATCGTTAGTTGAGTCTCTTTGGCAAGACAATGTAAAAATATTCTATTCCAAGCTTTGCAATTCAATACATATTGGTGATTGGAGTTCGCATGACATATGTTTGTGAAAATGTCTCTTGATTGTAATAGCAGATTATAAGTGTCTTGATAGCTGCATTTACATTTCAGTCATTATAAAGTCTTGAAATCAGAAATTATCTTGCATTTCATATTCATTTTCAGTCATTGGCATACTTAGTCTTTATGCATACTTTATCATTTTATGAGAAAAGCCAAAAGAAATTTCATTTACTAGCTGAAAGGAGATTGCACAGCAACTGTTTGACAAAATTCCAAACCATTCAAAACTGAAAATTTAGAACAGAATTTGCAAGGGTCTTTACATTGATTGATGTGCATTGGTTTCAGATGGTCTTCCTCTATAATTAAAAAACCTTTTCAACAGGTGGAGATGTAGTGCCTCCTTTTGAAGGTATCTAGCAAGATTCTATTGGATACATCAGAATTTTAGGAACAATGATCACATATTTGATTTGATCCTCTTCACCCATCACTTCAATAGACTAACCTTATGACTGAAGTATCATTCTCCAGAAAAGGTTGAAGTTGTTGAAGGAAAATTTCTATCGCTTACTTTTGACTTTCCAAGTCCACATTTGGTATTAGTTTTGAACCTTGTGCTTGTAACAACTTCATCATTTTCATTGTTTGAGTTTTCATTTGATAACTTATCCAAGTCTAAATCTTCAAGCATTAGATTATTATCAAAATAATTTTTTTGAAAAAAGCAAGATCTTTTGGTGATGAACTTTGCCATTTATCATCATATATTGGTGGGCCTTGTGTAAATTGGGTCTCTTTAGATCCATCAGTGCAATTGGATTCAGAGGTTGCATCTCCAAGATGGGAGAAACAATTAGACTTCCCATCACTAATTGCACAATTGCTATCTTCATTGATTGACCACTCTGCATGCTTACAAACTGTTGCCATATATGTTGTTCTATTTTGTGTTGTCTCACAACTAACAAATTAAAACACTAACAATATTGAACATACCTTGAACACTAGTAGCCCTTATCTTTCCCCTTGGTAGAACTTTCTCCCCTTTGACTCTCAACATCTATAGTTTAAGTAAGCATTGGTACGCTTCGTAGTCTCTATTGGCATTCCCTTTTTTCTTGCCTCGCCCTCCATGTACAATCTGGTTATGTCAACCTTCTTAGCTGAGGTTGTTTTTTCACAACCTTTTACCCCTTGTCAAGTTATACACAAAAGATAAGAGTGAACCCTTGTGTAGCTATAATCCTTGTGTAGAATCTAGATGACTAGCCAAACTCTTCTCTCCCCTTTTTTTTTTGTCTTTGTCTATGGCTGTTGTAAATAGTAAAAGGTTGTTTTTAGGATTAAATGGCCCCTTTGCATAAACTTTGAAAAGTTTGGGAAGCAATTAAAATGGTTAATTTAAATTAATAGACTCTACAACACTTCCCACTCCTAGAAGAACCCTTAGTAGCATCACTATGGCCTCTTTCATGAATTTGAACCTCTTCACCCTCACAACCCTCATTGCTCCTCTTTTTTTTTTAAAACTCAAAACACAGCTGCAAGTGCAAACATAAAATAACAAATAAAAATAAAACACTCCCTAAGTGACCAAAACTTTGACAAAAACAAAAAACAAAATGAATAATGAATGGCAAACTTACCTCAAATGACAGTTTTGATGCTCTCTTGCCTTCTTCTCACTGTTGTTCTCTTCTCTTTTCGCAGCTGTTGTCTTTCTGTCTACTTAAAAAAATGTAAAATGGCAAAATGAGTTTGGTGTGAATGTTTTAGGTTTATCGTTGGTGTAAAGAGGTGTGGGGGGTTCTTGTGCGTCTCTTCCCCTCCCCCCCTTTCTTTTTCAATTTTGTTGGTTTAAAAAAAAAAGATGCTTTTTTCCTATAGGGGATGGGTTTGAAAATGCAGGGGGCGTGTTCCCTGGGTACATAGTTTTTTTAGTTATTTTTTCTAAAATAGGGGTGGAATATGACCTGGTAAGTGCGAAGCATGGTTGCTACCTATCAAGTGCAGTTTCAAAGGATGTATTTGAGAACTGAACCCCATACTAAGCACCTTCTGAAAGAATGGTAGCATGTAGTAAACAATGAAAAACATTTGTGCAACAAATAGAATTGAGGAGTCATATATTTGTATTTGTTCAGTTTCACAATGTTCAAATAGTTTTATATTGATATAATTTGATGAAATAGTTAGCCCAATTTGATCTTGTTTAGAAGCCAATCACCATCCATACTTAGAACATGACAAATAGTCACTTCGTCACAATTTCAAGAAATGTGGATTTTTTTTCAAAAGATGTCAATGACTAGATGTATCATTCACTTTGTCCACTGCTCTTTAGGAAGAATATTTTCTCTTGCACTCAATCACTTAATGCATATCATGGACAAGTATTATTTTGAGAAAAATCGTGCTTGTTTAAGTAAATACACAATAGATTAGTTGTATGCTTGTTAGTGATTCATTAGTGATGATCTGCTCTACAGACAAGAATACATGCACCACATGGAGATGAACCTGTTGCATTGGATTTAAGTAGTATGGGAAAAGGTCAAGCATGGGTTAATGGTGAGCATATTGGACGCTACTGGGTTTCCTATCACTCTCTCCGAGGAAACTGCTCAAGTACATGTGATTATCGAGGACGCTACAATAGACATAAGTGTGAATCAAATTATGGACAACCTTCACAAAGATTGTACGAAATCTCACTTTTGTTAAGAGGCATCAACTTCAATTGTACATATTTATCAAAGAAGATAGTACTTAGGTTTGAGTTGGTTATCTTCATTGAAGCAAGCCACCTAGTCGTTGCAATTAATATAACTTGTGGCATTTCCTTTGACGTTATTTATTTATTTTTGTATTGAATCTGTGGAAGGCAATGAGAATTCAAGTGATGACCTTGGCACATTGAATGAGTTTTGGACATGTTTTCCAGGTACCATATCCCTAGATCGCTATTACATCCCATGGGGAATGTGTTGGTGCTGTTTGAAGAGATGGGGGGCAACCCATCAAAAGTTGCCTTACGCAGGTGGTCCTTGAGAAGGATCTGTGCACATATCTCTGAAAGGCATCTTTCACCTGTTAATTTGTTGCAGAAAACAGAAACTGACTTAGAGATTTTACATACACATACAATTCCAAGGCTTCAACTTGAATGCCCTGTGGGTAAAAGGATTTCTTCCATCATATTTGTAAGCTTTGGCAATCCTCAAGGAGAATGTGGGCACTTCAGAGAAGGGACATGCCATTCAATAGAATCGAGAGTGACTGCAGAGAAAGTAAGTTTTTCTAGATATACGCTCAACTTTAAGCATAGATGTTTTAAGTATTAATATAGAGAAATCATGGAATAACAAAATTTATATTTTGCTTATTGACTTATTATATATTTTATTCATTTATTATACAGCTTTCTTATTTCAATAAGCATGTAGAGATCTAGAGAAATGCAAATGGATGTTTCTTTTGCAATGTATCACTCTCAGATTTTGTATTATTTCAAATAAAGATGGTGCATGCCAACTTTTCTAATAATTCTTTTGCAGGCATGCTTGGGACAACATGAATGTTTTCTTGAAGTTTCATCAGAAGCTTTTGGGGCAGATCCCTGTGTTGGCATCATTAAATCTCTTGCAATTGAAGCAATATGTGGCTAAAGTTGATAATGGTGTTCTATTACGATTTTTGTATCATTTTCTCAAATTGGCATCATAGTCAATATGTTGACCTATATTATTTTCAAGGAAATGACAAATATGGCTGTGGGATTACCTCTAATAACTTGTAGAAGCAACATTTAAAAGCAGTAAAGGTCGACACAGAAACTTAATTTTGTTGAAATCAAGAAGTATAAAACATTAAACAATTTTAAAGCTATACCACATATGGAGTTTAAAATTTCTTCTCTTCTGACATTAATATTGGAAAAATAAAGGTAGCGCCGGACTGTAGTCTCTTGACGGAAGACTGTAGCTTCATTGCAAGGATACACGATATGCTAGCTGTTCTTTAATTACTTTTCTTTGAGTGGCGAGTTACAAATAATTTTGCAGTCAGATTTCACAATGCGAGAGTGAAGAAACCTTATGGTTTTCTGGCGGATAAAACAGCTAGTTAAGGAGGTAATTTTTCTTACAGTGGCCATATAGTTTTCTTGAGTCAATTGTGAAGATGAGAAACCAAAATTATAGTTATCCAAATTTTGGCTACTACAAGTGACACAAGAAGTTCAGTTTTGACTACGTTTGCACGAGTCACAATCATGTGCATCAAAGTTTTCCAGATATGGAAGGAATAATTATAAAATGCATAGGTTTTATATCAGATTTTCAACTTTGAACAGTTTATAAACAGGAAAACTTGTTCAGACCTGAAATTTATGTTTATCTAATGAGAATCAAACTGACTGTCAACAGAGCAATCCGGTCAAAATTTCTCATTTGTTGAATATTATTTATCTGCCACAGCCATTATGCTTTCCTGACACTCATAAAACTGAAAACAATATTTGACGGCTGGAATTTCTTGTATATCATATATAGCGTGAGAAGAGAAAGAAATGTAATTTATTTTTTCAAATCTGACAATTTACTTTGGATAAACAAATGCAAGCAGTATAAATTTATGGAATGTGTAGATTGTACTTGTAACATAACTTGAGTACTCATTAACTTTTTGCAGTAGCTTTTAGATATTAATTCTCTTGATACTGCCCTGTTATTCGATGCATAGCAAAAAAATTTGGATGATATAAGCACTCGGAACTGAGTAAATAATTTTTGGGTCTGTGCAATAATTTTTTAGACAGTGCAGTTAAAAAAATATATAATATACAAGTTTGTCACCTTGCTTAAATTGACCTTTGATTGGTGTTCTTTGAGTGCTATATTTTAATTTAAATCAACTCACTGAAGTCATGCATGTAAACAAGATATGAGAGCAAGGTCATGTTGGCCAGCTTATCTGAAATCCCTAAATTTTTTTTTTTTTAATATTGAATCAACGTAAATAAATTACAAAGAAGAAAATGTTGTAATAATTTAAAAAAAAAAAAAAACAGTAGATCAATAAAATTATTATAAGCTTGGGTAGAAATAAAGACCTCATACATCACATGATCCCAGTCTTATAGTCTGAATTTAACCATACATTGAAGCTGTTTAGAACACGAGATCTTTTCTATACAACGACAACAATTGAAACTTTATCTTGTTCAAATGATTCTCAATCTTCACTTTCTCTTTGGAGACCCCCTACCTCAGCCCCCTTTGACACTACTTTGGATTGACCTATCCTAAGAATTCCCAACCCAAGGAGGCCATGGCCTCCCTGCTAGCATCCCTTGCTACAAAATTTCAGAATTGTTCTTTCCAATGATCAAGGTCATCTGACCTCCACATCTTCTTCCAATACCATGCTTGTCAACCATACATTTTCTTCCAAGACCATGCTTGTCAACCATTTCTAAACCCAACTTCTAACATATGAATTATAAGTGCTACCTAAACGGACGAGGACTTAAGATCTTGTTTACGGTGGATAATGTGTAATACAAGCTATAGGTCTTGAAAGAGAGGAGCTTAATTTGTAGATCCATTGGAGCCTATCTTGATCCAATAACACCATAGTGGAATCTAGTTGGCTATGTAGACATTTTTGTGATGTCAAAAGGATATTTAGTGGCTTTTATTAGTGCTGAGCAAAAAAGAAAAGATGCTTTCTAGGGTAGACTTTAGTTTAAAGAGCCTATTTTTATGAAACATAGGGCACCAAACTTTTTAACTCCATTTAGGATCTTTCAAGTTAATGCTAGGGAGGTGTGTCTCCCTCCCTTGTCAAGTGTATGTTGGCATGAAGCTTGCCTAAAAAAATATAATCAACAATTGCAATATATTTCCTTAAAATTCTAGGTGTTTAGAAATGTGTTTAAATATGCATTAGTATTGATTTGGACAAAGGTGTCGAGTGGGCACAATTTATTAATTATGAAAATCTTGATAGCTAATCCTTTTAAAATTCTCCTAAAGGTAACCATATCATCTTTGAGTTTGATATGTGGAGTTTAGGCTTCCTCAAGCTCCCTTTGCCTATTTTAAGAAGCTCTGCTTGAAGGTAAGATATTTATAAACATCTTAAGAGGATATATGGATGTCTTAATCTTACATTACTTCTTCCTCCAGGGTGATTGAAACAAACAATGAATTTAATAATCCGTTCATTGATTTATTTCTTTGAATTTGATGATTGTGCAAATAGCATGTGACCATCCTCCATTGGTTGGAAATAGGTCAAAATTTTTTTTACTCATATCATTTGAATTAGTAATGGAACTTGCTAGAAGATGATGAAATAATTCAATTGTTTGTCTAATTAAAGTATTGATAAAAAAGGCAGATAACTACATCTACTATGGTGAAGGATAAATGTGTTATTTGGATGTTGAGTAACATCAACATAAAATTTGGGGAAACCATTTTTGGATCTATGTGGAAAACCACTTCATGCTTGAAATGTTAAGAGGTTTAATTTTGTTTCCCCATGGAAAAGGATGGGTTGGAGCTACTTTTTTTTGTTGTTACATTAATCTCCCATCTCAATATTAAGTAGTTCTTTGTTTGACCAAAAAGTTATCTTAGAAAGATAAGGATGGATGGAAGAGATCCTTTACTTGACTTGTTCAAAAGTTGGAAAGGTAGTTTAGTAGGATATACTTTCCTTCTTCCACTTGTGTAAAATTTTGGAGCGAGGATTGATCAGTTCACACATGAGGATGAAATGGCTAAGAAGGTTATATTTTTTTTCTATATCTAAGATGGAAACAATTCTCTAATGTGTGGAACTCTTATTTTGATCAAATACAAAATATCTTAAGTTGTCCAAAATAACTTCTTGATCCCATTCAATCCAATTTAAGTTAAGCTATAAAATTGGAGCTTGAAGGGTGTTCAAAGTCATGAGCATGATATTTGGAAATTTTAGTGGGCTATAAAAACTATTAGTGTTTCATTTTTATACTTTAATGAAAATACAAAATAAAATAGTGGATGAGGGAATCCTCTCTTCAAATTTGTAAGGAAAACTTATCGATTTAATCTACTAAATCTAAAACAATAAACAATCCAACTATTATAAACACTACACACCTTGTTCTTTGGGTTTTTTGCATAAATATGAAATAGCTAAAACAAAATTGACCTATTTATTTTTTATCTTAGAGGTTAGAGAAAAAGACCTAAAATTGTCTACTGTACTAATGATTTTTATAATATTTTATAGTTAAAATATAATTGATAATACTATTCAAAGATTTAAAATATAAATATTTGAAATTGTATCAGTAATTAATTTGATCTTGCAGAGATATATAACACTTGAAAATGACTTAAAAGAATAGATGAATACAATTAATTATTATTGTAGACATTCAAATTTGACCACTCCTATATGGTCAAATTTGCCCCTTTTATCCATCTATTTCGCATCCCCCATCGATGTTAATTAAATGATCTATTTAATTAGTACTCCCCATTTTCCTAAGGTTCCTAAGGTATTTAATTTAATAATTAAATACTTTACCTTTTATCCTTTCCTCTCTAAATTAAACAAATACATCAATTTATTTAATTTAGTCATTTAGTCTTTTGAATTTAAATCAATATTAAATTTCTCTTTTTCTCTCTCCTTGTCCCATCCTCCATAATCTCTTTTTAATCTGGATTAGTTTAATTAATCCACGATTAGGATATGCACACCTTTAATCAGGATTAATGTCACATCCTCCATAGCTTGCAACTTGCTTATAATCCCTCATTAGCCCCCTTAATCACCTGTTTGCACAACCTTAATCATATGATTAGGTCAACCTAATCCTCATGACATTTATGGCATACCTCCAAGTCAACCATCATAAATGCTTTCTCAATTTAGCCAAGGCAGCCTCTTCCCCATGTGAATTACAAATCCACATTTATTCCTCCAAGGCTCTCCTCTTCCCCATGTGGGTTATTGAGGAATTTTAAATTCCTCGTGTGTCACATCTCCCACATGGGGACAATGACCTCCTTTATGAGGAGACCTTGTCCCAATCCCAAGGTACTTCCAAGTACCTTCACATCATGTGAATTAAAAATTCACATTTATACCTCCAAGGTTTCTCTCTTCCCCATGAGGATTATTGAGGAATTTTAAAATTCCTCATGTGTCACGTCCCCCCACATAGAGACAAGAACTTCCTTTATGAGGAAATCTTGTCTCAATCCCAAGGTATTTTCAAGTACCTCCACATAACATGCCCCCTTTACACCTCATTGCCACATGGCAAGATGTGAGGACTTGTGAGTCTTCAACTCACCATAGCCCTTCATCTTGTCCATAGTGGCCAAATCCTAGCCCTTCATTTCTTTAGAGGACTTTCTCCTAAAATAGAGGATTTTGACCTCATTTTGATTAATTCACACATTCACACATTCAAGCACTCAACTTTGCATACTCCATTGATGTAACTTTCAAGCTCATCTTGCATCCATTTTATGCATTTATCTGAATACCCACCTTCACCATTGCATCCCTCATTGCATCTACATCGTTTTGCATCTAGTTTCATGTGATTTTCTATCAAAGGAGTACACAAATAATTGAATCAATAGGGCCAATCAACCAATTGACTTGGGAAAAGTAAATCATTCCATCTTGTTTTTTACTATTCAAGTTTAACTTGGCTAATCTTGAGGTGTTGTTTTGTGTTGTTATTTCTTTGCATTTCATTTCATTTTGCATTATTATAGGTTAGAAAACACGTTGCATACATTTTTGGCATGCCTGATGGGACCCACAAATGGGTCTGTTCTTTCACGCTCTCTGTTGTTTCAAGTTTTGTAGGTTCAAGTTTACATGCAAGGGAGAATATGCCCTGAACGGGTGAATTTGCACCTCAAAGGGGTGAATCTGCTACCAAAACAAGTGAATTTGCAGCAACAGGGGAAAACTTGCAGCCAAACAGGTGAACCTTACTTAAACAGAGGCAAATTTGCATCTACAAATTCACCCATATGTCTAAAAGGGGCGAATTTGCTCTCTGTCACTGAAACAGGCAAACTTGCTCCTAATTTGGGCAAACTTGCTTGTTGCAGACAGATGAATTTTCTTCTGAAAAGGGAAAAAATTTTGATAATAGGGGTGAACCTGCTCTCCAGCACAAATGAATTTTCCTAAAATAGAGGCAAATTTGAGGTAAAACAGAGACTTAAAACTTTCAATTTCAATGTTCGTTTGCTTTCATTTTCAGGTACTGACCCGCTAACTTTTCCGTTTGTGAGTGTGTCTACTTTTCACTAACATCTTGTGCAACTATTTCTCATTTTTCCAAGGCCAGAGGTTCAAAATTACTAACATTTTCTTGCAGAATGATCGGTCCCAACACATTTAGTTTATTTTTTTGTTGTTTTCCATATTAGTTAGGCACACGTAGACTTAATTAGAGGGTCAATAAACCTTGCTTGTTGTGTTTGTGAGTGGACTGTTGACGTATCCAATCCCCTTGCGTCATTTGGTGATCTTGGGTGATGAGAAATCGCAGTTCACTCTAGTCCATTTGTGTATACCTAGGAGGTGCTAATACATCTAAGCTCTTCCCTTGCGCTATGTGCGAGCCTAGGGACCAGCCAAAAATGTCTAGTATCTTCTTCTTTTAGTGGGACCTACTTGGGGATTTCATCACCCCAAGGGATGATCCCAACCATGTGTATCACGGGGTATATAAAGGGGGGAGAGCCAAAGTTGTACCCCAATCCAGTCATGTCGTGTCTGACAGAGCGTCGAGGCTAGGGTGATACCTAGATAAGACGTGAAGAGTTGGTCTGAGTTTCCAATACCTCATTGGGGCCCCCGACTCACGCTTGTGATGGGTCGATGTTCACGGTTGTGCCTCATGTACCGTACGTATATCGAGGACTCCCTAGATCACCTTGTTTAGCCTAGATAGAGGCCCATGTTTTCCAACCCTTATCACTAATTCTAGGATTGTGTTGTTTGGAGTGTCTTCTTTATGCGATTCTAGTGCATTTCTTTTCAGTTAAGTCAACCTTGCCTTCTATCTATTGTTTGATGTGATTTTTTCCTTTGCCACAGTTAGTTGTTCCTCATCTAGCTCAATCCAAGTCAATCATTTTGGGTGAATTTTCCTTTGTCAGAGGCGAATTTTCTTTCGTTCGGGGCAAACATGTTGTCCATAGGGGCGATTCCATTTTTGGTCTGAGTTGTTTCATTGGTCGTTTCCCATCAAATTCGCTCATTCTCTACCAAATAGGCGAATTTGATCCTTGTTTGGGTGAACTTGCAACTATCTTGGATGAATTTTTCTCCTAAAGGGGTGATTTTGCTCACTGTCTAAGTCATTTAGTCAGTCCATCAGTCATCAAATTTTCCTGTTTCTCCAGAATAGGTGAATTTGCTCCAACCTTAGGCGATTCTACTTGTTGTTTCAGTCCCTACCAATCTAATGAGTCATCAAATTCGCCCATCCTCTGAGAACAGGCAAACTTGCCACATTTTTGGGCAAATTTTCTATTAGTCTGGGTGAATTTGCTTCAAAAGGGGGCAATCCTATTTTCCATTCAATTCTCCATCCATTCATTCTTTCGTTTAGCGTGTTCGTTTATCCGTTTAGAGGGTCCATTTATCCATTTGTCGAGGTCATTTCTTTGTTCGTCAAGGTCGTTTCTTCATTCGTCAAGTCCATTTCCCTATTGGGATTATTCGTTTCTCCATTCGTCAAGTTCATTTATCCGTTGTCTAGGTTGTTTGTCTATTTGATGAGTTCATTTGTCCGTTAGGCGAATCTGTCCCCGCCCGTATTGTTCGGGAAATAGGCAAAATTGTCATCCTCATTAGGCAATCCTACAAGTCAAATTGGCCTGTTTTCCTGTCATTCCTAAGTTTAGGAAAACCTTTCTAAGTTTTGGGTGAATTTACTCCTTGTTTGGGCAAATACGCTCTTTGTTTAGGTGAGCTTGTCACCTGTTTAGGCGAATCTATCTGTGTTTTAGGTGAATTTTTCACCTATTTGGGTGAATATGCTCTCTGTTTAGGCAAGCTTGTCACCTGTTCAGGCAATTTTTTTAGTGTTTTAGGTTAATTTGTCACCAATTTGGGTGAATTTTTCCCTAATTTGGGTGAATTTTTCCTTATTTCGAGTGAACTTGATATCTATTTGGGTGAATCTATCCTTGTTTTGGGAAAACCTGCTACCTGTTTAGGCGAATTTGACTTGCAAATTCACCTATTTTTGGAGTCACCTTTGATTTGGGTGAATTTTCTCTCTCTAAAGAGGAAAATTTTTCCTACACAGAGGAGAATCCGCTTCCCATACAAATTTTGGAACACGAATCCTTTGGGCCGCTAAAACCTTGTCGTTTTCCTAGTCATTTTTTGTGATAAAAAAAATTTGTATCACCTTCCATTCGCCCCATAATCTTCACTTTAATCCATCTGCATCTTCCAAAGATCATCCATTCATCATCATAATCATATAGGTATATCTTAGAACATCTCTAGATTGCATATCCATCATCGTTTCATCAATCCAAATCCCCTAGACTTCGTTTTAGAGGTTATTATCTAAGTTGGCTTAGGTGTCTGAATCTAATCGTTATCATCTACATTTGCTTAGGACTGTCATCCATCCTAAGTCAGTTATCATCTTTGACCCAATCAATCCGCTTCCATCTTGAGGTGGATTCGGTGTCATAATCATCCATCTATCCTTCAATCTGATCAATCAGTACCTTAAGTCACCTAGGGTGATTTCTGAACTTGGTTTAGAATCCCATTCATCATCCTATATAAGCCATCATCTAATCTTATCAATCATTTCATCAATCGATCTAATCCAATTCAATCCAATCATTCAATCCAATTAATCCCTCAATCCTCATTTAGGTCATATTTGCATTGCATCTTAGAGTCTAGTCTCACCCTAGTTTACCTGGTAGTTTGCACTTTCATGCCCGTGCAAACTCGATCGCAAGCAAAGAAGCAAATGGAAAAAAACAAGGTCAAGGTTCCCAACCAAATATCCCTCAGGATCCCAACAACGGTGCCTCGTCATAGTCCAACATCGATGTTCAAAACACTTCACCCCCTAGTGACAAGAACATGGTCATTCAGCTTGAAGTCACGGTTGATGAATACCTTAGTAACCCCGTCAATGTTTAGATGAAGGATTGCCTCCTCAACAAGCGTGGGGACAAGATCCTTGCCACTTTACTCATTAGGGGAATCAAACCGCCACCTGAATTTGACATGACGCAATATACCGACTCCCAGTCTCTTCCACCGCCTCAAGACCCACATACTTCACAAAACGTTCTAGGAAATCCATATATTCCCGAGGGTCCACCCATAGAAAATTGGTATCAACCTGGGTTCAAAAATGTTGTGATGTATCAAGTTGCAAGCTATCCTTGCATTCCAGCCTCGGCCTCGGGAGCACAACTTGATCCAAATGACCCCTTTGCTCATGATATGCCACAAAATATTCCATTTGATCCACCACTCCCACCTCATCAGCCAGGTCAACCACCCGCCAACACTGGGGGAAATCCTATTCTTGTATTGATGTCACCTCCAAGATCTGCACCTGCTAGCAATTTACCACCGCCACCCCAATGTAACATTCCTTTGTTCCAATAGCCTCTCGTTAATCCTCAGCAATCCACTGCTTTGCAAGCACCACTGCAACACACTACTATCCCCTCGCAAGCGCCACCATAGCATACTGCTACAATTGCTATCTCATCTCAACTACCTCATAACCAACCTTCGCAACAAAACATTCTAATTCCATAATAAAAGTGTTCCAATTCCACAACAAAATGTCACAATTCCACAACAAAATGTTTCGAACGGTTCTGCAACAACACACTACCGACTCAAGTTGCATCACAACCTCAACAACCACCCCATGGTGCCTCCATAGTGATCCCACAACATCAACACATCCCATCTCACCCTCCTTACCAACAACCACCACAATAACAACAACCACCCCAACACATGCACGTTCCCACGCAAACACAACGTAATCCCTTCACACAATATCTCGGCCATCCATCAAGCACATATACCGTCTATGCTACTCAATCCAATCTCAACCTGAATCTCAATCTGGTTCCTCAGAACCCACCGTGATCTCAACCACCACTTTATACCAACCCTCTGCAATCACACTCAAATCCTTACCATCAAATATCTATTCCACAACCACCTCCATTTACCACACAACAACCAAATGTTGTGTACAACTACCAGTCCTATCCATACTACACTCAACAACAACCACCCTATCAACAAGTTGCTCTGTCCACCTCCTACTATCAACAACCGCCATCATACTGACAAGATGCTTCCACATCATCACACTAACAAGCTCCTACACAATATCAGTAGGGTACTCCATCCACTTTATATTATCAACAACAACCACCTTATCAACAAACAGCCTCCACTTCCTACTATCAAAATCTGTCATCCTCTTACCCACCTTACGTCAATTCGCAACCACAATCCACATACACTAATCAATACCAGAAAATGCCTCTATATACACCTCCACCAGCTTATGATCAAACTGCTTCTACCTTGTCTTCATCATACCAAAAATATCCTCCTGATAATCAATCCAATCCATCTAATCTAAAACCCCCAACGCCTATCAATAAAGATTTGGAAGAACTCAAAGTTGCATTAAAGGACTTGCAAACCGAGACTAACAAACAATCATTTAAGTTTGAAGACATTTTTCCCTATTCATTTGATCCCTCAATTTCATTGGTTCCTTTCCCAAAACATTTTGAAATGTCAAAATTTGATAAATACAAAGGAACAAAAGACCTTAAGGATCATCTTCAGGAGTTTTATGCCCATTGTCAAGAAGTCATACACTATGACAATTAACTCATGTGATTATTTCCAAGGAGTTTACAAGGGATAGCTCTTGACTGGTTTATGGGTCTCAAGAAGGGATCTGTCAAGTCTTTTGCAGAGCTTTCAGAAAAGTTTGTCTCCCACTTCTCCTTTAATTTGGAGAAAGATATCGATATGTTGGATCTCTTGAAAGAAAATCAGCGTGAGGGAGAAACTTTTGCAAGCTATCTTCAAAGGTGGTGAGCTTTAGCTAGTCAGATGAAATCCCCGCTTAGGTAAAAAGACATGGTCACCCTTTTCATCGAAAACTCTCATCTAGATAGGGCACATAATTTTAGGCTTCACTGTGTCATGACCTTTGCTGAGATAGTGTAAAAGGGTTCTATTCTTGAGAGAGCACTCATTGTCAAAGGGTTAGTCAATTTTTTTAACTTTGATAAAGAAAAGTCATCCAAGGATAAACCTCACTACTGGAACAAGAACAAGAATGTTTTCAACAATGGTGTCACTGACACCAAACACATCCAAGTAGCTAATGCTTCCCAGAAGCCACAATATCCCCCTCCTTAGTAGCCAATTCCTAATGCCACATTAGTGCCACAAGGGGCACCTCATCCTCCCCAATAGAATTATCAAGGGAATAACAAATGTAAATTCACTCAACTAGGAGAGCGCCTAAGTGCCATGTTCAATAGGATTTTGTAGGCCAATTACATGATCATGTATCTTGTGAGAAAACCTCTTGATGAATCCAAACCCAAACTAGCCTGGTATAAAGAAAATGAGTATTATTGAGTTCCACAAAATCAAAGGGCATACATTAAATAAATGTCAAGGTTTGAAAACATACATCCAAGATCTCATAGATCAGAGTGATATACATGTGGATGCCAACATGGCACCCTCATCTAATGCTCAACTACAAATATATCAAAATCCTTTCCCTAAGCATAACCAAGGTCCTAGCACATCAAACTCAAACCTTGGGTCTATTAACAATAACAATCAGGGTAACGACACAAACAACATCAGTTACAAAAATGTGCCATTTAACTATGATGGCATTGTCATGCACATTGAACAGGCAGAACCACGTGTGTCTATGATACACACAAAAGGAAAGGACCCATAGTGTGTTGTTACAACCCGCCGCAGTCGTATTACAGTCCCTAGAGCCTCTACATCCACCCAAGTGCCACTTGTAAGTTCCCAATATAACATTCTTGATCATCTAGGAAAGACCTCAGCTAATATATCCATTTTGGATTTGCTTAAGTCTTCTCCTATGCACCAAGAAATTTTAACTAAATCCTTACATGATACCCATGTCCCCAACAACATAGATCCTACATAGTCCCAAGCATTGGTAGGACACCTCTCTACCACATATCAACTAGGCTTTAGTCAGAACGACATGCCTTGTATTGATTCCAATCATAACTATCCCCTCCATCTTGAGGTCCTTGTAGCCAGACATAAGGTAAAAAGGGTCTTGGTAGATAATGGCTCTGCCCTGAATCTTTGCATGTTAAATTTCATAAAACAGGTGGGATATACTCATGTTGACTTAAATAATCAAGTCATCACTATCAAGGCGTATGATAATGTAGAGTGTGATTCTGAAGGGACAATTTGTCTTCCAATCTAGGTTGGGCCCATTGTGCAATACACTACCTGTCACATCGTTGATCTGGAACTCCCCTACAATCTCCTTCTTGGTCGTCCATGGATCCACGCCATGCAAGTCATTCCATCCATGTACCACCAATTTCTGAAATTCCTATTCAACAGGGTGGAAGTTACAATACATGCAAACCCTCGACCGTTTGAATATTGACACACATTAGAAGCTTCTTTTCCCCATTCTCATTATTGTCCAGGAGTAGAAATGGGACCACCTCAGACATCATCATCTCATTCATCTAGCAACACACTAGCCACCACTTCATCCACTCCATCATTCACATCTGATTCCACCCTTACCAAAGTCTAGATCATTGACAAGGGCTGTGGTGAATACGAAATGCGTACAACTTTGAATGTGGCAACCATTCCACCCTCGCCACATACATATGGCCAGCCTTCTCAGTCTACACCAAAGGAAGAAGAGAAGATGATCACCTTGAGCTCTAAGAACATGGAATCCAACACTTTTTTCTCCCCTAGGTTAAGGCAAGACACACCAGAAGATGGCATTAGCCAATGGGTATATCGTGAGGAACCTAAACCCTCTCCCCCTTTGAAAGAATGTTTCCAAGAGACCTATCCTTGGCCCTCTAAGTTTGCGAAAAAACAAAATTATCGGGGGGGAGGCCTTGGTGTAGAAGAACAAGAAAGACAACAACTGATAGACACTTTTGTGCATCCAACAAGAGACCTATCCTTGGCCCTCTAAGTTTGTGAAAAAACACAATTATCTGGGGGGAGGCCTTGGTGTAGAAGAACAAGGAAGACAACAACTGATAGACACTTTTGTGCATCCAATAAATTTGGGCTTGGGCTATGATACCAAAAAAAAGGTTTTATGCCATCATCTAGTGCCTCTAGCAATGTTAGTGTGTACAACAGTCTCCTTAAAGACGTACCAAAAGAATAATCCATCATACATGTGTATGATGATGTGGATCACGTAGATCTTTCATCCATGTTTGAATGCCTATCCATCTCCTCTGTCAACCTATCTCTTTTCCATCTCGAACTCATAGACTGGGACCTACATGGTAGCGCACCTATCGACACCTTTCCCTCAGTAGATATGTATGGACATCTTATGGGATTGGGGGAAGATGAATGCCCTAACCAAAAAAATAAAAGGAAGCAAAATAAAAAAGGGTCACCTAGCGAAAAACTCTCTGATGTGCTTCTTGACTCACAAAAAGTAAAAATAAAGGATGAATCTAATAGTGAAAACCTCGACGAGGCACTAGAAGATGGGGGCATTCATCTTCCCCTTGTGGGAACTCAATTATTTGAATGATCATCTATTCTAATCGAGGAAACACAAGAAGTGAATTTTGGAACTGAAGAAGATCCCAAAATCGCATATGTAGCCAAATCACTATCAAAGGAAGAGTACTCTACCATCACCCAACTTCTCAAAGAAGGAATCATCAATTTCACATGGACATATTCAGATATGCCAGTTCTTGATCTTGCTTTACATCACTTGGACGTACACCAAGATGCAAAACCTGTCAAGCAGAAACTTGAGAAAACTCACCCGCAAGTGGCTTTACTAGTCAAGAAAGATTTGGGAAAGTTGTTAGAAGATGGATTCATAAGACCCATCGACTACTTTGATTAGATCTCCAACATAGTGCTAGTTGCTAAACCAAATGGGAAATTAGAATTTGCACATATTTTCGCGATCTCAACAAAGCCTATCCTAAAGACGATTTCCCCTTACCAAACATTGATATGTTGGTTGATTTAATTGCAGGACATGAGATGCTCTCCCTCATGGATTTCTTCTTCAGATATAACTAGATCAGGATTGTGCCCGAGGATCAACATAAAATAGCCTTCACCACACCTTGGGGCACATTCTATTATAATGCCATGCCTTTTGGCCTCAAGAATGCGGGGGCAACCTACCAACATGCCATGACAATCATCTTCCATGACCTCATTCACATCATAATGGAGGATTATGTTGATGATCTGTTGGGGAAATCAAGAACAAGGGAAGAGCACCCGATGATCCTCAAGAAGATTTTTGAGCATCTGGAGCACTATAAGCTACTCTTGAATCTGAAGAAGTGCGTCTTTGGGGTCACGTTGGGAAAATTATTGGGTTTCATCATCTCCAAAAGAGGCATAGAGGTTGATCCAGCGAAAATCAAGGCATTCATGGACATGCCTCCACCGCGTAATCTCAAACAGTTGAGGAGCTTTCAAGGCAAGCTGCAATCCATCCGATGGTTTATTGCTCAATTAGCTGACAAATTCCAATCATTCACTCATCTCCTAAAAAAGGATGTCGCCTTCAAGTGGGATCAATAGTGTCAACTTGGTTTCGATAAAATTAAAGAATATTTGGCTCATCCACCCATCCTCATGCCTCCAATTCCAGGTAAACCACTTCTATTGTATATTTCAGCTACTTCCATTGCACTAGGGGCATTGCTAGCACAACATGATGAGTCATCAAAAGAACAAGCAATTTACTACATCAGTCAGACCCTAGTAGGTTATGAGCTCAATTATTCTCTGATGGAAAAGGCTTGCCTGGCTATGGTCTTCAGCTTGAAAAAGCTTTGACACTATATGCTTAGCCATCTAATGAAGCTAATCTCCAAGGTTGATCTACTCAAATATCTATTATCCAGGACAACTTTGGCAGGTCGCATGTCCAAGTGGGTCATGCTATTGAGAAAATTTGATATAGAGTATGTTGACTGAAAGGCTATTAAAGGGCAAGTGATTGCAGATCATTTGGCAGACACTCCCCTGGTAGATGCCTATCCCTTTGTAATAGAGTTTCCTGATGAAGGGGTCTTCACAGTAACAGAAGCAGCCACCTAGACACTCTACTTTGATGGGTCATACACACACAATGGAGTTGGGGTAGGCATCTTGTTCATCACCCCCCAAGGTGATTATATCCAAAAGTCATTCAGGTTGGATTTTCCATGCACAAACAACATCACAGAATATGAAGCTCTCCTTACTAGTCTCAAGATCACAATCCAATGAAACATCACTCAATTGAGTCTTTGGAAATTCCCAATTGATCATCAAACAGGTCAATGATGAGTTTCTAAAAAAAGATGATAAGTTGTTACCTTATAAGTGCATGGTGGACGAATTCAAAAAGTACTTCACCTCTATCCAATTTGACCAAATCCCAAGAGTGTAGAACAAAGTAGTTGATGCAATGGCTACAATCGGTTCCCTAATTGACATGCCATAAGATCGAACAGAGTGTGAGTTCCTAGTCAAACAACTCTTAATCCCAGCTTATGACATCCTTGAGAGAAAAATGGTGTGAGATTGTAGGTCCTTCATCACCATGGTATCACGACATTTACACCTACTTTCATGACAACATCTTACCTCCCAACCTTACACATAATCAATGAAAAATATTGCATTCAACACACCTCTCTCTACACTATCGTGGGTGATACTCTTTATCGTTGTGGTTATGATGGGACCCTTCTTAGGTGTCTGAACGAGACCAAAGCTCACACCACATTAACCAAAGTACATAGTGGTGTTTGTGGGCCCATTCAAATGGCATGGACTTAGCCAAAAGAATTCTCAGAGTTGGTTACTATTGGCCTACATTATAGCATGATTCTTATGAATTCGTGAAGAAGTGCCTACCCTACCAACAACATGTAGATTTGATACCTGCTCTTGCTTAGGATCTACAGCCTCTCATAGCACCATGGTCCTTCTCTCAATGGGGGTTTGACTTAATCGACAAGATATACCCTCCATCCTTTGACATCCACACCTTCATCATCACTACTACTGAGTACTTCACCAAGTGGGTGGAAGAAATGCCACTCTCAAATCACAGGTACTCAGATATCCAAATTTATCCTTTTCCATATTCTCTACAGATATGGAATCCTGTCCACCATTACCACAAGTAATGGAAAGCCATTCAAGAACCAGGCCATGAAACACATGTGTGAAACCTTCCACATCAAACACCATTGGTCTACACCCTATTACCCCCAAGGTAATGGTCAAGTGGAGGCTACCAAAAAAACCTTGATCAAGATCCTTAAGAAGGTAGTTAACAATATTGGTCGAGATTGGCGTCTCCATATCCATCCTACCATTTGGGCATACCACACTTCCATCCACACCCCTACCAGCACCACTCTATATTCTCTCATTTACGGCGTCAATGTCATCTTTTTGATTGAGATTGAGATCCCATCACTGAGAATATCTTTGAAGAATCTCAGCAGTGACGAAGATGCTCAGGTTACAAGACTCAATCAGCTAGAACTCCTACACAAAAAATGGATCAAAGCATACAATCATCTTCAAGCATATTAGAATTGTCTTAAGAGAAGCTACAACAAGAAGGTCTGTCCTTGCCAATTCAATGTTGGTGATCTAGTTCTTAAGGAGAATCAGTGTACCCAACAAGACTAAGACAAGAAAGGGAAATTTGAGGAAAATTGGTTGGGTCCCTATGTCATCACAACTAAATATGGATATGGGGCATATAGACTCACCACACCTAAAGAAGAGCCCCTAGAGGAGCCCATCAACATCATGCACCTGAAAAGGTTTTATACTTAAGTCAGCTGGGTTATCCTATCTCGCAAAAATACCAAAAAAATCAAAAATTGTTAAAAATTAAAAAAAATTAAAAAAAAATCCCAAAATAGTATAGAGAAATAATTCGTTCTATGGTGAAAACCACCATTGGTGGCGCCTTCGATAAGTACATTTGGTGAAAACCTAGTCACAGGTTCCATTCATACAAGGCTTAATCATTATCTACCTTGCATCCTATCCTCATACCCTATCCTCCTACAGGGCTTTATCCACCCATCCTATCTTCATACACTATCGTCCTTTCAATCTAGTCCTTCCATCCACATCTCCTTATTCGTTGCTTGGTATATTTTGGTTGAGCATTAAGCGATCTTCATCTACTATCTTTCATCCTGAGCTTTTATCCTAATCTGAGCTTGCATCGTCAATCCTTGTTGTTGGTTGGTCTTTCACTTCCATCTAGGGTCCTCCATCATGTCATCCCTTCATGTCTTTTGTAATGAATCTGACTGCTTACGCCTTCATCTGGTTGCAATATTTTTCTTCCCTGATGGATATCCTTGTTAGTTTTTTAGTAATTGGGATAGTATGGTATGCAAACTAACTTGAATTGGCCCCTTGGGATTTCATCTATCTCATCGCATTGGTCGTCTTTCCTTTGTTTGTCTCGTTTTGTCTTTTGTCGTAAGTCTTATTTGAACTATGTTCCCCTTGTGCTTTCACATAGGCAAGGTTGATCATTTGACCCACCCCCAGGGATCCTTTCCATCCATCCATATGTTGTTTTCCATCGCTTGTCTCCATTTTCCTCTTTCTACTTTTATCCATGGTCTTTTCTTGAACTACAAGGGCTTTGCGCTTTCACGTAGGTAAGGCTAATATTTGATCAACCCCCAAGCCCCTAGGTCTTTAGAGTGTGTCAATCATGTGTCTCGTGTCATCAAGTATGTCCTTATCTAGCTAGTTCTTCACAAATGAGATCCACTCATATCATGAGATTCAATTAATTTTGGAGTCTCCTGCATCATATCAATATTTTAGTTGAGTATCAATCTTTGGTCTTAATAGGATGCATCCTTCCTAACAAACCTCATCAATCCCATCCACCCTTTGAATCTCGTGGAAAAGGAAGTTTGAAATTGATTGTAACCTTTTGATGTTTTTGACTTTTTTTTTATCATTTGAGCTCCCTATCATACCTTGTCATGGTCGCCTTGATCCATCATATCATGGTGTGCTTTGACGGGTAAACATAGGGGAATACCTTGATCTTTTGTTTTTTGTTGTCTTCCCGGTTGTCCTGCGTAGTACCCACCAAGATCCATGTGGTCTTTTGTTATGCCGAGGCATCCTTTGTGCTTGTGGTTATCCCAATACCCGGCCCGACCAAAGTCATTGTGACTTTGGGGTGTTGGGATAACCTCCTTGTTTGCTATGTTTGTTTTATGCATTAGACACGAATCAGCCTTAGTTTTTCATACCCTGGCATATTGTGTCTTGTGCTATAGCAAAAATCAATGCTCTTAAGAATGGAAAATAACATTTGGATTTCATTTTATTCATCCTTTCGTTGCCTTGTATTTAACCTTCATCTATCCCCTCCCCTAACCTATGATTTGTGATTTTGGTTGTGCAAAAATTCATCCCCCCATCTCTTGTTCTTCTCAGGATTCCTACGGTTCTTGACAGGCATCGTTTCACACCCATCCTCTTCATTTTATAAGCTAAAGAAAGCATGATACACAAATAAAGGAGGCCTATTAATGGTGTGCAATCCATTGTCATACCCATCACCCTTAATTTTTTAATGATTACAAGGTAAGTACTTGTCATTTATCCCACCATTCACGCCCATATACTAATGTTTTTAAGGAATTTAATTACTCCCATCTTCCATGTAGGATGCATTATCATCCCACTTTGTAGTTATCGTTCTCATAGTCATTTTTTAAGTTGTTTAGATTAATCTTAATTGGTTATTCTAAGAATCTTAGATTCATTTGCATTTTCATCTTATGTTGTTTAGATTAATATAGTTCTGTTAGTCTAAGCATCTTAAGTTCATTTTCATCATCATTTTAAGTTTTTTGGATTAACCTTAATTGGTTATTCTAAGCATCTTAAGATTCATGACATTATAATTTTGTTGCATTATCCATTTACATTGCATTAAACATCCTAATCTATCTTGTTAAAGTGCATATTCATTACATTCATTCATAACATAGATCACATATGCATTCATACATTTTGCATTCATGTTATCATAAATTAAAAATCAACAATGTGCACATACATACATTGCCACCTGCATCACAAATCATTAGTTCCATAATCACATCATAACACATCCTAATCACCCATCACATCCTGCATCACAAAATGTTAGGCATAATGCATTTCATACATGCCATCCACATAGGCATAAACATAAATCATCATATCTATACATGTGCATACCATAATCATGTACATGTCATAAAGAATCACATTCATAGAAACACATCCATAAATAAAAATTCATCACATAATAACACATGGTGTCGACAATGATCATCACATATCATATAAATCTCAAAATATAATGTCCATCATAAAATACATCAATACATATCCGTAGTCATCAAATAAAATACATAGACTACATCAATGAATGAATGATCCCTGACTAATCTGCATTGTGGCACATGTGGCCTCTGTCCTTGTCCTCTGTACATCCATCCTGTACCTATCAAAAATTGGGATTCTGTCATCCCTATCACCTCTACCCTGTGCTAGCCCCATCTAACCTTTGCAATGAAACTGGTACTGGCCCTCTGCGTGGAGGAGTCTCTCGATAGCTACTATACCCTCGGGTGTGTGTCCTTGCTGAGTAGGATGAACCAAAATTTGTGATACTGCTCGGACGTAGGCCGGTACCCACTATGCAGGATCTAGCACTACTGTGAAGTAGGCTGCCATATAGTAGCTAGCCTTCCTCATGTACTCATCTCTCTTTGCTGCCTGATATCTTGTTGTATCTCACTCTACCTTGTACCTATCCCAAAATACAGACAAGGATCTCCTCTCCTGCACCAAAGCATCTTGTGCCAACTACAACTGATCAATCTCTACTTGCATCTGGGACATCTTCTCTTTCGCTCTATCCCTCTCCTCTTGCATGGCATGTACCTGTGCCTATGTTGCATCCCTCTCCCTCTGCAATGTCTACACCCATGCCCCTGTCTCACCCCCTCGCCTTGCATAGTTTGTGTCTGTGCTACATCCCTCTCTCTCTCCACTTCCTATACTCGTGCCTCTATTGTGTCTCTCTCACCCTGCAAGGAATGCACATGTGTCTGTATTGCATCTCTCTCTCTGCATGGTCTACAATTGGGCCCTCGTAGCCTCCTCTCTCTCTAGCACCAACCAATTGTCTTCTCTACTGCCTCTGCTATGTCACGAAGCTCATCTTGCTCCCACCTCAAATCGGTCCTCTCCCTCAACAACTTTGTCACTTGTCTCCTCAAATTCTTCAAATATCCCTCTGCCTCCTCTAGGACCTATACAAATACCTGGTCCGCCAACCTTCCATGGTCCCTCTGTCCCCCTGCCTGTAGTCTGGTGACCTCAGCCTGCAATATGTCCCTCTTTGCCATCAACTCTCTCCTCTCCAATGTGCACTGATCTTCCAACTCCCCATTGTCTCTTTGTCCCTTTGTATCTAGTCTAGACACCTCTGCCTCCAGTTGAGTCACCTCTGCTCATAACCTTCCCACCTTGGCCCATAGTACATCTCTCTTTGTATCTACCTCATACACATGTTTTCCTACCTCATATGCCAAGGTCCTATAACTCCTCTCTCCCTCTATATGCACCCTATCCACCTCAACCACCAACTTGCTCCTCTCATCCTCTAAATCCCTGAGTCTCTATTCTGTAATCTATAGCCTCGCTAGGGCCCCTCTCAGTAGTATGACTAGTTCCTCTGGTGGAAGTGGTACGTATGGTACTATGACCAATGGATCAACCTTAGGAGTGTCTACCTCCATCACCTCTCCCTATCCATTGTTTCTCTCCTCCTCTGCCTCAACCTCTTCTTGTCCTCTCCTTTGCTCTCCTCCTCTCCTCCTTGCTCTCCTTTTTTGGTCCTCTCTCTCCTCCTCTGCCTTAGTTGCCTCCTGTCTTCTCCTCTCTTGCCCTCCTCCCCTCCTTACCCTCCTCTGTCCAGCTAGTCTCATCTCATCCTCTAGACCGAAGCCACGTGCCTCTATAATCTGGTCCACCGTCGTAATCTGTGTTGGTCGATGATGGGCCCACCACATGGAGAACCTCATTGCCATCCCCACATCTGCTCTCCCTCCTCTCCTACTTGGGTAAGGTACCTCCTAAAGCTCCTCCTATTGTTGTCTAGCAAACTCTGTTGTAATCGAATCCCCCCATGGTCACTCTCGAGTGATATGTTTGAATATTTGCGGTCCTGCAGGGATATCCTATTAAACTCCGTACTGTCTCAACACTTTGTCCACCTTGTGTAGCTCTACTATGTAGGGTTCTCTCCTAATCAAATAGGATACTATGTAGAATTATCCTCTATGCCTCTCCTCATCCTCCCTCCATCTGGAGAACTACCGCATCATGTATGGCCTCCATACAATTTGATCCTCCCATAAATCGTCCAATCTCCTCCTCCATCTCTCTAGATCTTTGGTGTCCTGATAGTGAAACCGCTAGCCATACTTAGTCTCGTACCAATATGCCACTGGTAGTGTAGGATCCTACTCCCCTTCTATCAAAACTCCTAGCTTGGCCACACTGATGTGCTCCCAGGCCCATACCTGTAACAACATCACATGTGTAATGCTGAGTGTCTGTCGATAGCACACCACACGCATTTCCCTGTACAACTGTGCCAATACGCAAGGACCCCATGAAAAATCCCCCTCCCTCTTCTCCAAAATATGTCTAAAAACCTCAATAACCTTGAGGCTACAAAAATGTCCGCTCCTGTTTGGCAGCAAAATCCCACTAATCAAACCGCATATGTATAATGGTAATGGAGGTACTCCCAGCCCTAACCATCTATCCAGATCTAACTCCATCTCCTGCATCAGTAATTCATCTCATCCAAACAGGACCCATAGGGTCTAATCCAACTCCTACTCCTTTGACCTCGTTTAACTCATGAGATGGCCTGCTATCAGTAACCGCAAGATCCTTCACATGTCCTCTAAGGTGATAGTCATCTCCCCTATCAAGAGGTGGAATGTGGACATCTTCGAGCTCCATCGCTCCATCAATGCAGTCAACAATGCTTGATGTGCTCTAATTGTGGGGTACCCCAATGCCTCATGATCCTCATTGTTCATTGTCGCAATCGTTGCCTCCAAAACTGTCGAACGCCTCTCTTGTGTCTGTAGGCTCTCAAAAAACTACATTCACACCACACAACATGTCAGTCACTTATCCAATCTCTTCATTTTCATTCTCCTCCTTTTCCCTAGGTTTTCTTATCAAATTTTCCCTTTCCCTTCTTCGTTTTCCCTCTCTCGGACAACTTCACCTGTTTCCCTTGCTTCCCCCTTTTGGGCGAAGTTTCCATTTTGGTAAAATTCGCCATTTGGATGAATTCACCCCTTTATCCTGCCCTTTCGCCCTTCTAGGGGAATTCGTCTAATCCGTCGGTGAATTCGTCTCGTCCCTTCCTTCGCCCTTTCGTCAGGAAAATTCGACTACAAGTTGGAAAAATATGCCTCTGGGCGAATTCGCTCATCCCTTGGGCGGGTCCGCCTTTGCGCGAATCTGCTCATCAGCCAGGCGGGTTCACCTAGTCCCCCATTGGTCAAGTGAATCCGCTCGCCAGTCAGGCGAATCTGCTCGACAATTAGGCGAATCCGCCTCCAAGTTAAATCACCCATCTATCGGGCAAGTTCACCCGCCCCGCTCATCGGTCGAGGCTACCTGACAGTCGGGTGAATCCACCTCTGGGTGGATTCACCCGTCTGTCAGGCGGATTCGCCTGGATACCTGGTGGGTTTGCCTGTACCTTCTCGTCGCACCCCTGTTCTGGGTGGATTCAATCGATTCATGGGTGAATCCACCCCTCTGCTTTGTAACTTCACCCTTTATGGGTGTTTTTTCCCTTCTTCTTAGGCGAATTTTCCCTCAAACAGGATAATTCCCCTCCCTTTCCCTCCCGCCTTTAAACAAATGATTTTTCCTTAAAATTTGGCAAAATCAAAATTCTGCCAACTACCCATTTTACTAACCCACCCCAACCCTAAAACCCATGTTTTCAAAATACACAATTTTTTTTTTTAAATCTACTCAAAATCACAAAGAGGGTTTTGGAACTAACCTGGCGTGGTATCGCATGCTCATGGTAGTACCACCGTACCTCGTCCCCCTAGTGGATGATCTCATCATTGTACTCTTCAACCATCCTTGTCACCTTTTTCTTCTCCCCTCTCTCACTCAACTTCCAAGTGTGCAAATGAAGAATAGTAATTCTTAAAATTACTATATGTAGTTTTTCTCTCTTTTCTTAACCTTTTTAAGTTTAGGGTATTTTTACCCTTTATTTAACCACTTTTTCATTTAATTAATTCCCTTTCTTCCGTGGGCCACCATTTGCACACCGTGTGTCCCTTTTCCTCTGTTAAAAATCCAATCTTCATGGTTTTTCAAGCTCTATCACATGGTACCCTTTGTTTCCTCATATCAAGAAGTCACTCGAGGCCCCTTTTCCTTTCCCATTCGCCCTCTCGAGGGGGCATACCTGACCATTTTCCTCCATTCTTCCATCATGATCATTCCCTTGTGACACTGGAGCATCTCCCTTCATTTTCCATCATCTGGATAGCTTACATGACTTTTCCCACCCTGGGGCATCATTTTTCTAGTCCATTCTTCTATTGAGTCGCCTATATTTTATTTTTGTTCGAAACATTGTTATTCTAACAGTATTTCGAAGAGGGGCAAAATGTAGACATCTTAATTTCACCACTCCCGTATGGTCAAATTTTCCCCCTTTATCCATCTATTTCGCATCCCCCATCGATGTTAATTAAATGATCTATTTAATTAATATTCCCCCTTTTCCTAATGTTCCTAAGGTATTTACTTTACCTTTTATCCCTTCCTCTCTAAATTAAATAAATACATCAATTTATTTAATTTAGTCATTTGGTCTTTTGAATTTAAATCAATTTTAAATTCCTATTTTTCTCTCTCCTTGTCCTATCCTCCATAATCTCCCTTTAATCTAGATTAGTTTAATTAATCTATGATTAGGATGTGCACACATTTAATCAAGATTAATGTCACATCCTTCATAGCTTGCAACTTGCTTCTAATTCCTCATTAGCCCCCTTAATCACCTGTTTGTACAACCTTAATCATATGATTAGGTCAACCTAATCCTCATTCCATTTATGGCATACCTCCAAGTCAACCATCATAAATGCTTTCTCCATTTAGCCAAGGCAACTTCTTCCCCATATGAATTAAAAAATCCACATTTATTCCTCCAAGGCTCTCCTCTTCCCCATGTGGGTTATTGAGGAATTTTAAATTCCTCATGTGTCACATCTCCCACATGGGGACAATGACCTCCTTTATGAGGAGACCTTGTCCCAATCCCAAGGTACTTCCAAGTACCTTCACATCATGTGAATTAAAAATTCACATTTATACCTCCAAGGTTTCTCTCTTCCCCATGAGGATTATTAAGGAATTTTAAAATTCCTCATGTGTCACATCCCCCCACATAGAGACAAGAACTTCCTTTATGAGGAAATATTGTCCCAATCCCAAGGTATTTTCAACTACCTCCACATCACATTCCCCCTTTACACCTTATTTCCACATGGTAAGATGTGAGGACTTGTGAGTCCTCAACTCACCATAGCCCTTCATCTTGTCCATGGTGGCCAAATCCTAGCCCTTCATTTCTTTAGAGGCCTTTCCCCTAAAATAGAGGATTTTGACCTCATTTTGATCCATTCACACATTCACACATTCAAACATTCAAGCATTCAACATTCAAGCACTCAACTTTGCATCCTCCATTGCTACAACTTTAAAACTCATCTTGCATCCATTTTATGCATCTATTTGAATACCCACCTTCACTATTGCATCCCTCATTGCATCTACATCGTTTTGCATCTAGTTTCATGTGATTTTCCATCAAAGGAGCACACAAACAATCAAATCAACAAGGCCAACTAACCAATCGACTTGGGAAAGGTAAATCATCCCATCTTGTTTTGTTTTGTTCAAGTTTAACTCGAATAATCTTGAGGTGTTGTTTTGTGTTGTTCTTTCTTTGCATTTTATTTCATTTTGAATTTTTTAGGTTAGAAAGCACGCTGCACGTAATTACAAAATATTCAAAGCTATTTCACAAATTTGAACATTGACATCACAAAAAGTTCAAACACATCTTCTATTAATTGACTTCTTTACTTTCATAATTACAATACTTGACTTGACTTAAGCATAAATCTTGGCAGCATAAGCAAGTTTCAACTTTGCATCCATTACACACAAAAGACTTAACACATTAACTTGAGTTCAAACTTGAGTGAAAATCTATGTGATATAACTCTACCTTCAATTATCATTACATTTTTTGTGTAAATGACACATTTATAGTTTTCTAGTTGTAGCTTCTTGAAGCTTAAAAACTAATAAAATAATAACTTTAAAGAAAATCTTTAAAGCTATTCAATCTTCAACAATTAAAAAATAATACAAAATTGTAATTTTGACACATTGTTTCCATTTATCCTCATCTTGGGCACCCATAGGAATGGAGAGCTCAAATCCTTTAATTTTTCACTTTAAATTGCTTTTCTTGATTTCAACCTTGACTTGGATGACTAGGAAAACTTGGGAACTTAATTTTCTCTATTCTTTTCTCATCAATTAAAACATTCTAATTTGATCCTTGGTGAAGCTTTTCTCCATTGGCCAAAAGGTGGGAGTTTCTTAATATTGACACAAGGTAGAAGTTTCTCCTTTTGATGGTGGATGAAATTTTTTCTCACTTAATGTCAAGTGGAACTTTTGGAACTTGATGCTAGGTGGATTGTTTTCTCAATATTTTCCAAGTGAAGATTTTAATTTAATCTAGCCAAGAAATGGAGGTTTTAATTTTATCTAGTCAAGAACTGGAACTTTTGATGTTAGGTGTTAAGAAGTAGAAGTTTTGAACATGCAAAGCCATCAGGAAAACTCTATTTTCTCTTTATGTGATAAAATTAATACTTGAATTAACAACATAAATAAAAATGCATACCAAGTAGAGGAGTAAAATTTTATCTTTATTCGTACATGGTGTTATCACAAAAGTAAACTGAAGATTGCTAGCCAAGGATTAGACTACTTTCTTTGATGATTTTAAGGCTATTTAAAAGAATTTACAATTGCCACAAAAACACAATTGTCTATCAACTAGCTCCTATAGCTACCCAAAAATTAACAAATAATTAATGCATAGTGAGATACAACCATATTAAAAAATCATAATAAAGGCATTGTATGTTGACTACATCATCCCCTCGGGAAGAAAGATTCATAAGATTCCAAATAACAAAAAAAAAGTAATCATTAACATTAGGTAAGACCTTCCAAAATTGTGACCATGCTATAGATGAAGGATAATCTTGATGTTGATGCTTTCCACTAGTAGAGAATTGAGGAGGAAAACTAGAAATACACACATAGTGTAAGCAAAACCAACATATGCAAAATGCATGTCAAATATGAGGAGAATGTATTCATCAATGGACATACAATTTAAGGAAGCTAGTTGAGGGACAAACAAACAAGGGACCCAATCTAACTACACAATTGAGTCAAGAAATGCTTCACCCAATCCATCGTTGAACCTAGAATGGACTGTAGGCACTATGATATTATCCTTAACACAATAAATTTGTTCAATATACCCATGTGTTTTTATTAAGTAGGGATTTTGAAAGGGCCCTGATCCCTTTTACAACAAGAAAGATATAGCAAAAATTACATCAAGACAAGAAACAACAACAAGATGAAACAAAAACAAGAAACAACTCTCGTTGCCAGCAAAACAACAAGGAAGAACAAGAAACAACACCATCAAAACATGCCAAAATTTCACACACAAAGCTAAAAAATAGCAACCAAAGACAACAACCATCCCAAGGGTGGAAAAACTAGACAAGCATCAAACCATTACAAGAAGGTAATAATGGGTCTAAAACCCAATCATCCTTCAATACAGGCCTCATGGCTAGAAATACACGCCTGTATACCACCTATCGATATGTAAACACAATAGTATTTAACAATATCAACCCCAAGGGTGGGAAAAAAAACTTGAGTATCAATAATCAAACAAGTTATGGAGGGACCTGAAACCCACAACCACCCCGCAATCCTAAAGCCCTAAGAAACATAAATCTGATCCACAATAGTAGATATATTGAAGTAGAAGACCTCCAATTCCCAACAAGCCACTCCACCTCTAGAGGAGACTTCACCAAGGGAACCCTTACTAGAGCATCAACACCACACCAACATAACCAACTCCACCTCCATAGGAGTGGCCTCCATCTCAATAAGAGATGTAAGGTAGAAACATCGTTGAAGAGCCATAAGGAACCCGTTGTACTCTTAGAACCCAACTCCACCTCAATAGGAGGGGGATCCACCTCAAAAGGAGAGGTTTACACCTTAAAAGGAGACACAATCAACAACAATAGTAAGAAATCAAACACTTCTCTAGACCTTTAGCAACATGAGCACTAGGTCCAACAAATGGAACATAAGCAATAACTTAGCCATAAACCAAATACCCAAAAATTGAGAAATCACAACACCTTTAAAGATCATCAGCAACCCATCTAGGGCCTCGGCCAAATTAGCCCAAAAAACTTCTAGCCACTTAACCTCCAGGGGTGGAGAAACAACATTATTTTCAAAAGATTTGCAAGAGAAAAATCCCTCAAACACCCAAAAGCAACAAGCACCAAATGAAATGAGCAACAACAAAAAACCAAGGTAGAGTCCCCACCACCAACCAACCACTGACACCAAACTAACAACCATTTCCATAGGCAAGGAAGCCGAATCGAAGCATGAAACAATCCTCAAACAAACAAGGTTGGGACTCCACGACCACCAAAGGAACATTCTTATAGAGCCCAAACACCCCAAACAAGAAGCGAAGCAGGATTTGCAAAAGGAAAACACAAAAACATGGCACTACCAACTAGACACAAGCACTAGAGGGAAATGGTCCAACCTAAGAGAGTAGATCAAGCCCCTTAACTCCAATATAGAAGAGTAGAGTTCCAAAAGACTATAGACCACCACTTTTCCAATGTCCCCATCGCTATAGAGTACCAAAAAGAGGGGTTGCAACAAAGAATAGGAACACTCCCACCGAAAAAAGGAGAAAGGCCAAGCACAAGCACTCACAGGTAAAAGAAAACCCATGAACAAGACATAGCTTGGCTAGAGAAGAAGCCACTGCCTTAGGGACAGCCACTTGACCAAGGAACAATGTATCACAAAATAATTCACCATGCCCAAACCCAACAACGCAACAAAACAACACCCCTCGAAAGCAAAGGGCTGGCCTAAGGAGATGCAAAACACCTTCAAGAGGGCCAAAGTCGATCCCCACCATCAACGCATAGAAGCAACATGGATTCATTACATATGTTAATGTAATTTCACCCATTTTTTTCATTTTTTAGAAGGATTTGATGTTGTTACCAAACTCATATATTGAGGAAGAACCAAATGTAGAAGGTTGAACAAATATAACAAAAGAGACTAATTATTTTTATTGGATACATAGACAAGTATTGGTTAGTAACCATGGCACTAGATTGTGCAACAAAAGGTGGAATAGATTCTATCATTTCAATAGGGCATGGAAAAGGATCATGAGAAGAAATGTGTATGATACAAATTGGAGTAACTATATAGTGATGAGTGTCTGAAGAAGTCATATGATGAAGAAACCAAGTTGGAGGGACTCTACAATGAAGGAAACCCATTTTTGGATAGATTATATAGTGAGTACAAGTTAATGTAGGGTGTATGATGGTGATAGAACCATAGTTATGGTGGATTTAATGATAGTGGTGGACCATATAGTGGAGGTGTACACTATACAACGATGGACTTGATGATGGTTCTAGACTACACAACAATGGTGGACCCAATGGTGGCAAACTATATGATGATGATGTACATAACGATGGACCCAAAAGTGGTAGATTATATGTTGATGGTGGACCTACTGATGATGGTGGTAGACTATATGATGAAAGTGGCAAGCCATATGGTTATGATGGACTTGATGGTGGTAAATTGTATTATGATGAGGATTGAAAAGTGGTAGACCATCTAGTGATGGTGGAACAAAAAGTGGTAGATTGTATGGTGATGGTTAACTTGAGGAATATATAATTTTTCCACTATTATTTGATTTGTTTTTCATTTTTTTCTTGTCTAATGTTTTTTTCTCTTTATTTTGTGGGGTCCGCTCTTTATTCTCTTTTTCTATCCCTTCTTCATTACTTTCTAATTTTTATTAGTATTCTCTAACCTCACCTTGATGACATGCCACAACATACAACACTATTATGCTCCTTTATAACATTCATTAGCACAAGTATTCATAGGATCCACATTAAATACATTTTTGATATTATTGTTTGAGACATATCTTCATCAATTTTAAAATATTTTGTAAAGTTGGGTTCCTTTGCTAAAACCATTTTTTTTCTACTTTTGTGCACTTTGTATTATGTCTAACACACATAATATATACAATATTTAATTTACTACTTATCATTGCACTATCCTTGTTCCTTTGCATTGATTTTTGTAGCTTCAATAAAATTATAGTTCGATGGAAATGCTTCATAGTCTTCCATTTTCTATTGAAACAAGCCACAAAGGGAATTTGTTTCATCTTCAAAACATGACTTCAATTACAAAATTTCTTTGTCATTCAAATTTATTTGTCCATGGCCATGCTTCTCTATCCATTCTTCTTTGGAGTCTAAATCCAATGAATACGAGGAATTCGAGGATGTTGCTTCCTAACTTACTACTTGAATTTTTAAATTGATTATATATTTTTACCTTTTTTTTTAATCAAAAGTGTGTTATTTTTTCTATTTGTTGGTTGCTCCTATCCAACCTTGATCCAAAAATGAATTGTACACTTTCCTATATAATAAGACAACCACAAATTTTAAATAAAAAAATTAAGTTCCAATGATTAAATTTTGGGCCATTAAAACTTTGAGCACCCTAATTTAGTACTAGTTTGTACCCACTAGTTAAAAAGTTGGGAGCCAGATGGTTAGCTTACCTATACTTTTCCAATTATCTTTTATAAGCATGCTCACACAAGATCCTTTATCAACAATTATTCATGAGAGTCCTAGGAATCTCCATGTGTACTATCATTGGTTTCTTTGTCATGTTAGTTGTTAGTAACATAGAATTGATCACTTGGTCTCTTGATAATGGAAGTTTAGTTGTTGGGTCTTCATTTTTTGTAGATTTTAAATGGGACATCTCATTCATCCTAGATATATTATTGATCATAATTTTAAATTTTAACAACACTTTAAAATAAACCCACTACTTTACCTAGTATAGTAGTTTGAAATACTTACCTTGCAATATTTTTATTATATTGTAATTTATTTTTTTACCATACTTATGTTTTCATTTGAAGGGAAAAACTCATTATCCATAACATGCTTTGTTAGAATTGTGAAAAATCGCAAAGCCATGAGCCATAGGATCAAACAACGAACAAAGACACCTTCCATGCAAGAGATATACAAACAAAGAATTGCTATATTCCTCAACAAGAAAAAGCTACAGAATGAACCTCAAGAATCTTCAAGGAAAACAAAAGTCCTCAAAGTTTGAGAGTTCGAGAGAACATAAGAGAAAATATCCACTAATAATACAATAAGGGTTGAGTGCTATATAGGATCAAACCTAAATGGTAGAGTTATTAGATCACGACAAGTGTCAACATCACATGCTATGAGACAGAATGATCTAATAACAACTCACTTCAGTTAACATAGAAAAACACTTAGTTAACTTAATAAAGAAATCTTAAGTTTAGCTTAACTACATGAGAATAAATTAGAATAATAATTAATTAAAGATTAATTAATTATTAGTTAAAGCATGATTACTCTAACACCCACCTTAATATGAACTTAGGGAGTATCTAAAAACTCTAAAAAGAATGCATGATGGGTCTCGATAAACAAGGATTGGTGACGTACCCATGTCCAAACAAAAGATCTCTTAGAACTAGAGAAAAGGTGAAAACCATAGTGAAAGAAAACTCCTCTCCAAAAGAGAGAAAGGTGAATGAAGGATTGAAAAAGCCTCCAAATCAAGGTGTGAAGGACTAAGAAGCCTCCAACCAAAAACAATATCCCAAAAAAGAGGAACATGTAGAACATCATTGAAGCATGAAGAAATTGTAGACTGTTAAAAAATGACTGATATAGTGTTGAAATGAAGAACCTCCTCTAAAAAAAATGATGATCAAAATCAAGATAACAAGAATTTGCATGAGTTCCCACAACGACACTGCTCAAATTAAATGGCAAGCAAAGGAAAACATCTAGAAATTGAAGATACAAATGTCAAAATCAAGGATACTATAATTTGCATGAGTTCCCCCAACAACACTACTCAAATCAAATGGAAAACAAAGGAAAACGTCTAGAAGTCAAAGATACAGGTGGTACAAAATCTGCATGAGTGACCCCAATGAAACTATTCAACATGCAAGATGCTAGTCAAAAATATAGGTACAAATAGTTTGAAGAGCTTTGATACCATGTTAGAATTATGAAAAACTATAAAACCATGGCCATAGGATCAAACAATGAATAAAAACACCTTCCATGCAAGAGTTGCAAACAAAGAATTGTTATATTCCTCAACAAGAAAAAGCTACAAAATGAACCTCAAGAATCTTCAAAGAAAACAAAAGTCCTCAAAGGTTGAGAGTTCGAGAGAACATAAGAGAAAATATCCACTGATAATACAATAAGGGTTGAGTTCTATATAGGAGAAACCCTAAATGGTAAAGTGATTAGATCATGACAAGTGTCAAACATCACATCCAATGAGATAGAATGATCTAAAAATAACTCACTTCAGTTAACATAGAAAAGCACTTAGTTAACTTAATAAAGCAATCCTAAGTTTAGCTTAATTGCATGAGAATAAATTAGACTAATAATTAATTAAAGATTAATTGATCATTAGCTAATGCATGATTACTCTAACATGCTCCACATTGGTTGTAGCTTCATGAATTCTTTATTTTTTTGTACCTGGGTTTGAGTACACAACCTTTTTTACTTGGGATCAAATAATGAATAATACTTTGTTATGCCTTTCTACAACAATAATATTGATGTTGGTATTTTTCTTTGATCATCTAATTTATTCATTGTCTCTAGTTCAACATTGTTTGCATAAAAATCTTATTGTGTTTTGGTTTCTATAGTAGTCTCCTAAAAATTTCCCCATTCATCACATTGCTAACATTATAAAATGGGATGACCTTGTTAAGAAAGGTGGCATTAACCTTTCATTCATGTGTCTCCATGTTCCTTGGAAAGTGTTCTAGGGGACATGAGAGGAAAAACATTTAATATTGACAAACTATAGTTACATTTCGAAGAGGTGAACACATGTCGGTGATGGTTGCAAGGAAAAATGAGAAAATTCTTTCTAGGTATCCACCTTTAGGAATGTGAATAGTAATGTGTTGGGCGCCCAAGATTGGAAGATGAAAGGTTGTTCTATTATGTGATTGGAAGAGTCATCGAGGAGTTATGAAGCATTTGGAAAGGAAAATGTTTGATTGGCTATGTGCTAGGCATCCATGTTGGAGCCATGTGAAGATAATTGATATTTTATTATGTTTATTGGCTGCCAATTATTCTAGGCATGGGTTTTTGCAAGTGAAATTTTCCTCTTGTTTCAGGTTACCACAAGTGGTTTTCCCTCCTACAAGTTTCTATAAATTAGAGCCATGAGTTGGTAGCATCATGTTGATATTTTGCAAGTAACAAGGTGTTGTTGGGTTGACTAGAGAATGAAGTGAAGTGTATTGTTGTGTATCTCTTCATTGAAGATTTATAATATACTTTCCCTCTTTCTCATGTGGAGTTTTTTCTAAGAAGGATTTTTCCACAAAAATTTGTTGTCTCTTATGGTTTGCTAATTTTTATATTAGTGTTGAATGTGTAATCCACATATACTCTTATTTTAAGATTTGTTAACTCATTCATAAGTTGTTATTACAATTTTTCTTCACATTATTTTTAAAAATACCTTTAGAATTATACTATATTTGAATCTAACTTCCCCCTCTTTGATTTTGGTAGCTACCTGGAAATAAATTATTCTTACTATAGATTTGGTGGAGTTGACTACCCTCCTTGTGTGAAGAACACTTGCATGATCCTACTCCTCAAATTATATGGGAAATCTTTGATTCGATGACCCATAGCCTAATATATATATCACAAAATAGTTTCTTTGGATAATTTATTTTGATGTGGCTTTCACATTTGCATTTTTCACACCAAATTTCCTTGGTCTCTTTAGTTTCATTTTCTACCTTTAATTCCTTCATCATTCACAAAATATCTCTTATCAAGGATTGCATGGTTCTAGATTCATTCTCACTACTATCATCCAAACTTTAATCTTACTCTTTTTTATTTTTCCATAGGAGGACATTGTGTCCTAATTCTCTATGTCCATTTCCTAATTATAGGGTTTTTCCTAAGAAGAGGGTGGTACTAACTTCATATTTTTTTATAGTGAAGGAATGAGACCTTCGATGAACCATATATTCTTGATATCGTCAACTAGATCCTTTTATATTTTTACTATGAGTTATTTAAGCCTATGATTATAGGCTCTATCATTCTTGTGTTTTCTTGCTTCATGTTATAAATAT
This sequence comes from Sequoia sempervirens, assembly GCA_007258455.2. Lineage (NCBI taxonomy): Eukaryota > Viridiplantae > Streptophyta > Pinopsida > Cupressales > Cupressaceae > Sequoia > Sequoia sempervirens. The sequence continues at coordinate 47,679 of VDFB02303870.1, read as the reverse complement.
CTATAACAATTTGATTATTTCCTTGTAGTAGCTTGAACTTCTCTTCAACATATTTCTTCAATATTTTCCAAGTAGTTTTGTATTTGGTTTGACCTTTGTATATCAGTCAATAGCAATGCCCCTTAGAATTATTTGGAAGGACCATAGCCAATATATTTTTTCATCTTGGCCATTCACTACCCAAATTATTTCACAAGTCTTATAATTCCTTATTAGATCCTCTAATCCATTACTAGTGAATTTGGATATATTTTACTCTCAATTCTAAGGCTTGATGGGGGAGTCACCATTTTTCTAATTTTATGCAACCTTAGTGCTTGAAACCTACTCACTAGGGATTTTTTATTCAAATTCTCCAATACTTATCTTGTGCTATTGGCCATGTGAGAATCCTCAACTCATCCTACTTTAAAATTTTGCACACTTGAATTGACTTCAAGTCCTCTCTTGTACACCATTGGCCCAAGATTTTTTGGCTTGGATTTTTGAAACACCAATTTTCATTCAATCAACATTTCTTCAATACATCCAAGTTTACTCTCATATTATTTTTTCAATGAATCTTTAGATTCTACCTTCCAACTTCCCCCATCCAAAGGGAGTTATTTTGATTATTCTACTTGGTCCAAAATATTATCACATGCTTCATCTAGTAGTTGTAGGTGTCTCTATCTCCTAATTTTTTCTTGTATGCCTCTTTGTATTAGATTTTTTTAACTACAACTTCAAATTTGACTCACATTATAACTTTGATTATATTCTTGGGACCAACTTTAACTTTGGCTTTATATGGTTGGGGTTTCTTTAATGTTTTCGTATAGTTATCTCCTCCTTTCTCCTTGTTCTTCCATTTTAAGGTTGGTCTTATAGTTTTATCTTGACCATGTGGTCTCTTCTTGCCTTTAATGGGACCTAAGGGCTTGAATCTCTTTAATTCGATCCAATTTCTTTTAAGGAAATGGTGCCAAATATTTTCTCTTTTATCTAATAAAATTAATACTTGAATCAATAAATAAAAAATGTATACCAAATATAGAGGAGCAAACTTATATCTTTATTCACACATGAAGTTATTATAGAAGTAGAGAAAATATGACAAGACAAGGTTTAGACTACTTTCCTTGATGATGCTAAGGACATTTAAAGGACTTAAAAATTTTCACGAGAACACAACTATCTACCAACTAACTCCTATAACTACCAAAAAAAATGAAAAATAATTAATATGTAGTTGAATAAAAGTATATTAACAAAGCATAATAAAGTAATTATATGCTAACTACAAACTCCACAACCTATATTTTAGTGGATAAATATCTACTTATCACCAAGTTAAAATAATTTTTAAATGATTAACTAAAAAATTTAAACTACTTTAAAAAAAATTCCACTTCACATTTTCAAAGACTTTTTCAACTAAATTTGATAGATTTTCCTTTTCTTATTCTTTATTCCTTTTACATTTCATTTTCATGTAATGAAGCCTAAACCTATTCTAGAAACCTTTAAACTCTACATTTACTTCCATTTATTTGAAAAAGCATATATTTTTTAATAAAAATAGAATATTTAAATTTTGAGCTTGTCTCGTTAATCTAGGGAGGAGCAACAAAGGAAAAAAGTAGACAATAACTTTATTGAATTAGAAAGTGTTGGAAATTGTGCCTCAACTTGCTGGATTGTATCTCTGTTCAAGTCTTCATTGTCGGTCGATCACTAGAGTTCTTAAGTTTGTAACCTTGTTGCGGAGTTTGGAAGTTTCATAATTTCTTGACTGACCGACTTCATTGTCGCAACATCGGTGATTTATGTAACTTAAGAACCTTGTCATGAAGTTTGAAAGTTTTGTAATTTCTCCACTGACTGACTTCCTTAGTTGCCGCGACATTTGGGAACTTTCTAACCAGCAGTGGGAGTTATGAAGTTTGTGTTTTCTCCGACTGGGTGATGGTGGTATCGGCTTGTTGTGGGGATCGGTAAATTCATAACTTGTATGCGGTGGTTATGAAATTAACATTTTGAGTGACATGCCGATGGATGTGGTCTCACCGACATATATACCTTTGGTGAGAACTCTTGCTAATGGATGTTTCTCTCGCCGAAAATTTGTGTTCGGTATGCACTCTCGCCGATAGCGATGGTCTTGCCGATAGAGCTACTTGTGATGGAAATTGGTGTGAAGTCCTAGCGACAAAAAAGGTCTTGCTGATAGTTCTGCAATGGACATCACTGAGATGTCTTACCGATAGAGTTGGTTTGGGCGATGGTTTTGCATACGGTATGATCTCTTGTCGATGGACAGTTGGTTTTCTTGTGATATCAGGGAGACTTGTTTTGTTATCAGTCTGACTTCTTAGGGTGTTTCCAATACCTTTGGTATTTCCAATAGCTATGTGTTTGGGTATTTTGGCATCGGGGAGACACGGTATGGTGTCTCACCGACATGCGATTCAGTTATACTTTTTGACCGAACGTCTGTCCTACGTGATGTGTTCTAAGTCAATGAGAGAAGCAAAATGTGAACCGTTGGAAATTGGAATATTGCAACTATTCCTGTGAGGGAGATGAATAGTTTGTGAGAAAAATGACTATGTTTGGCAATAGTCAATGAAGGTGAACAGTTTGATGGTGTAGTGTTGTTCGATACTGAACACAGATTGATCTAAGTGGGTTCATTGTATGCGTCTGAGAGCATTATGAGATTAATGTTCTGTACAAGATTGATCAATGAATGTTGCTGCTGTAAATTGACATCAAAAAGTTAAGTTTGATCTCTGTATGTAATTTTCCTTACTATAATACAAAGAGGCTTTTCTTGGTGTGGTGGGTTTTTCTCCCGTAAGGGTTTTCCCACGTAAATCTAGTGTCCAATTATGTATGTGTCCATTTCTCTTTTCTATTAACTATTTTCAAGTGTATATTATTGAACTGTAATTGCAAAATTTAAAGTCATATATGCATTCTTCCCTGAGGTTTTGGCATTAGGAGATTTTGTTCCACACCTAACCTTTCCTTACAAGTGGTATCAGAGCCTGGCCAGTTGAGTTATCCTTGTGGGTACATTGGGTTTTTTGAGTCAATTTTGTTCAGTGGGAGTCTTGTAGAAGTCTGGTAATTTGAATTACAGATTAAGATGGAAAGCACGTCAGGAAATATTGAAATTGAGAAATTCAATGGTAGTAATTTTGAGTTGTGGAAACTCAAAATGGAAGATCTGTTGGTTGATCGTGATCTTTGGCTTGTCGTGTCTGGAATGAAACCTACAGGCATGAAGCAAGAGGATTGGGACCTCACATATCGAAAATCAAAGGGGCTAATAAGGCTCTATTTACCATAATTTTTTCTTCTAAATGTTCATGAAGAAAAGACTGCATCTTCTTTGTGGAAAAGACTGGGAGCTATTTATCAGGGCAAGTCCTTGGTGAATAAGTTGTTCTTGAGGCAGAAGTTGTACTATTTGAAAATGCAGGAAGGAGCATCTATTGCTGATAATTTGAATGATTTCAACATGTCGATTGCTCAGTTAGCATCTGTGGGTGTGAAGATTGATGAAGAAGATCATTGTATGTTATTGTTATGTTCTTTGCCAGATTCTTGGGATCACTTGGTGATGGCTATTGGGAGTATGACATCCACTTTTAAGATGTAAGATGTTGTTACTTCTTTGTTATCAGAAGAGATGAGAAGAAAATATTTTGAGATGGCGAAGGAGGCTCTTATTATTAGAGGCAGATCGAAAGAAAAAGGAAAGAAGAAGGACAAGAAGTCCAAATCGAAATTAGAAGGGAGATCAAAGTCTCCTAGAAAGAAGTACAAGGTGAAGTGTTGGAATTGTGGGCAACCTGGTCATGTCTGAAAGGATTGCAAAGAGGAGAAAAATAAGAAGAAGAAGAAATCTTTCGACAATGATTCTTCTCGAAGTGATGCAGACGCTTTCATTGCAGCCTTGGCTACATAGGCATCAAATGATGTATGGTTGATTGATTCTAGAGCATCTTTCCACATGACATCTCATAGAGACTGGTTCACTAAGTATGAAAAATATGATGGTGGAAGGGTGTATTTGGAAAGCGATTCATCTCTGGAAATAGTTGGTCGTGGAAGAGTCAGAATTCAGTTCCTTGATGGAAGAGTGAAGGGAATCAATGATGTAATGCATATACTAGGTCTGGCTCAAAATTTACTATCTGTTAGTAAGGTGAATGATGTTGGAGTGCAAGTCACATTCTCTGGAAATGACTACAAAATGACTAGAGGCTCGATGGTGCTAGCTAGGGGTGCTCATATTAGTACCTTGTATAAGTTGGATGCATTTGATGTGCAATGCAATAGTGTCTCTACAAAGTCACAAAAAGCTACTCATGGAGAAAAGGAGGAAAAAGTTCTTGATAGTGCAAACTCTATGGAAGTTAAACTTCCAGCAGAAAAGACTATGCTCTGGCATCATAGGCTAGGCCACATTGGAGAAAAAGGTTTAAAAACCTTGAAAAATGAACACCTGGTTGAGGGGATTGATGATTGTAACCTCAAATTCGAGTTTTGTGAACATTGTATATATGGTAAACAACAATGTGTTTCATTCTACTCCAGTTCTCACAAATCTTCTGGTTTACTTGATTATATACATTATGATGTTTTTGGTCCAGTAAATGTTCCTTCTTTGTCTAAATCAAGATATTATGTATCGTTCACTGATGGTTATTCAAGAAGGGCATTTGTTTATTTTTTGAAAAGTAAATTAGAAGTGTTCAGTCATTTTAAGGAATTTAAAAACCTTGTGGAAAATTAGACTGGAAGAAAAATAAAATGTTTAAGGACTAACAATGGCGGTGAGTTTTGTTCTGATGAGTTTGAAAGGTACAGTAAAGATCATGGGATTAAAAGACATAAAACTATACCCTACACTCCGCAACAAAATGGAGTTGTTGAAAGGTTCAACAAGACAGTAATGGAAAGAGTACGAAGTATGCTAAGTAGTGCTAGCTTGGAGGAGAAGTTCTGGGCTGAGGCAGTTGCAACATGTTACTTAATAAACTGTTCTCCTAATTCTACTCTTGTTGAGAAAACACCTTTGGAAGCATGGTCTAGAAAGAAGCCCTCTTTGAGACACATTCGTGTCTTTGGCTATGAGGCATATGCATATGTGCCGAATGAAAAAAAGGTCTAAATTGGAAAACAAGGCTGTTAAATGTATTTTTATTGGTTATAGTGCTAGCATAAAATGATACAAGCTTTGGAATCCTGATACAAAGAAGGTTCTATACAACAGAAGTGTTATTTTTCATGATCTGAAGCCTTCTACTTTGGATTTGCAGTCAGAGACAAAATCAGAAGATAAAAAGGATGTAGTTGAAATTCCTCCGACACCAGATAAAGAGAAATTCAAAATTCAAAATGTACTTGAAACTGAGGAGAGCTCAAGTAGTTCTGAGAGTTTTGAAGAAGAACAACAACCACAGCCTCAACCCATGAGGAGGTCAATACGTGAAAGAAAGCAACATGATAGGTATGGGTTTTCTATGTTAGATTCTACTTGTGCCTATGCTTTAATTTCTAGCACTGATGAGCCTAGGACTATGAAAGAGGCATTTAGAATGTCTGATTCAAACTCTTGGTTGGAAGCCATGAATGGAGAAATGGCATCATTAGAAATAATGATACTTGGAGTTTGGTGCCCTTGCCTAAAGGCAACAAATTTGTTGGCTGCAAATGGGGATTTAAAAAGAAAATAGGTCTAGATGGAAGTGTGGAAAAGTATAAGGCGAGGTTGGTTGCGAAGGGGTATTCCCAGGTAGAGGGAATTGATTATGGAGAAATTTTTTCTCCTGTAGCTAAGCTGACGTCTATCAGATTTATTTTGTCACTTGCAGTAGCATATGGCTTAAAGGTTGAACAGATGGATGTGAAGACAACATTTCTTCATGGTGACCTTGAAGAAGAGATTTATATGTCCCAGCCTAAGCACTTTGTGGAAAAAGGTAAAGAAAATCTGGTTTGCAAGTTGAAAAAATCTCTGTATGGATTAAAACAATCTCCTAGAATGTGGTACCAGAATTTTGACACTTTTGTTTTGTCATTGGGATTTGTAAGATCGAAATCTGATCATTATGTGTACTACAAAGCTGAAAATGATCATGTTCTTATCATTGCTCTTTATGTTGATGATATGTTGTTCATAGGAAATAGTAAGTTAATGATTTCTGATCTAAAATATCAGTTGTCTGCAAAGTTCAAAATGAAAGATCTTGGTGCAACTAGGTATATTCAGGGAATGGAAATAACCAGGGACAGGAAGAGTAGAAAACTTTGGCTCAGTCAGAGTAAGTATATTAATACTGTTCTAGAGAGATTTTGTATGACTGAATGCAAGCAGCTAGTTGTTTCAGTTTTGCAGGGAACAGAGCTATCTATTGAAGACTGTCCAAAATATCCTACTGAGATGGAGGACATGACCAGAGTGCCTTATGCTAGTGCAGTTGGTAGTTTAATGTATGCAATGGTCTGTTCAAGGCCAGACATTTCCCAAGCAGTGGGAGTACTTAGTCATTTTATGGAAAATCCTGGAAGGACACATTGGGATGTTGTGAAGAGAGTGTTCAGATATCTGAAGGGAACTTTAGAATATGCTTTGTGTTACCATGGTAATTTGGTTGAATCACAAAGGACTCTCAGCATTTGAGGTTATGTGGATTCTATTTGGGCAGGGGACATTGACAGCAGAAGATCCACCAATGGATATATTTTCATGATGAATGGTGGTGCAATTAGTTGGATGAGTAAGCGGCAGGTTGTAGTCGCTTTGTCCACTATAGAGGAAGAATACATGGCAGCAACACATGCCTATAAAGAAGCAATCTGGTTAAAAAAATTGTGTTCTAACATTGGGTTTGATGCAGGGAAAATTATAATTTACTGTGATAGTCAGAGTGCTATTTGTTTGGTGAAAAAATCTACTTTCCATGCCAGGACGAAACATATTGATGTGCAGTATCATTTTGTTTGAGATATGGTGGAGGATGGAAAGGTCTCTTTAGAAAAAGTGGATACTCTAGAAAATGTTGCAGATGCATTGACAAAACCAATGAGCACAGACAAGTATAGGTGGTGTTCCAATTCGATGGGCCTTGGAGCCCATGACCTTCATTAACTTCGAGTTTGAAGGAAGCCAGTAAGTCTTCGTCAAGTGGGAGATTGTTGGAAATTGTGCATCAACTTGATGGCTTGTATCTCTATTCAATTCTTCATTGTTGGCCGATCGTTGGAGTTCCTAAGTTTGTAACCTTGTCGCGAAGTTTGGAAGTTTTGTAATTTCCTGACTGACCAAATTCCTTCATTGTTGCGGCATTGGTGATTTCTGTAACTTAAGAACCTTGTCGCGGAGTTTGAAAGTTTCATAATTTCCCGATTGACCGAATTTCTTCATTGTCGCAGCATTTGGGAACTTTCTAACCAGCAGTGGGAGTTACAAATTTTGTGTTTTCTCCGACTAGGCGATGGTGGTATCGACTTGTTGTGGGGATCGGTAAATTCATAACTTGTATGTGGTGGTTATGAAGTTAACATTTTGAGCAACATACCGATGGATGTGGTCTCGCCGACAGATATACCTTAAGTGAGAACTCTTGCTAATGGATGTTTCTCTCACCGAAAATTTGTGTTCAGTATGAGCTCTCGCTGATAGCGATGGTCTTGCCAATAGAGCTACTTGTGATGGACATCAGTGTGAAGTCCTAGCGATAGCAAAGGTCTTTCCAAAAATCTGCACACAGTTTTTTCCAGAAATCTACATACTAACTATCATGGACTGTGAAAACAAAACGTTATTAAGCAAAGGTCTTTCTGATAGTTCTGCAATGGACATCGGTGAGATGTCTTGCCGATAGAGTTGGTTTGGCCGACGGTTTTGCATTCGGTATGATCTATTGCCGATGGATAGTTGGTTTTCTTGTGATATCGGGGAGACTTGTATTGTTATCGGTTTGACTTCTTAGGTGTTTTCGATACCTTTGGTCTTGCCAATAGCTATGTGTTCAGGCATTTTGGCATTGGGGAGACAAGGTTTGGTGTCTCACCAACATGTGATTCAGTTAAAAATTTTGACCGAACGTCTATCCTACGTGATGTGTTCTGAGCCAATGAGAGAAGCAGAATGTGAACTATTGGTAGTTAGACTGCTACGACCGTTCCTATGAGGGAGATGAACAGTTTGTGAGAAAAACGACTATGTTTGGCAATAGTCAATGAAGGTGAACAATTTGATGGTGTAGTGTTGTTCGATACTGAACACAGATTGATCTGAGTGGATTCATTGTATGCATCTGAGAGCATTGTGAGATTAATGTTATGTACAAGATTGATCAGTGAATATTGTTGCTATAAATTGACATCAGAAAGTTAAGTTCGATCTCTGTATGTAATTTTCCTTACTGTAATACAAAGAGGCTTTTCTTGGTGTGGTGGGTTTTTCTCCCGTAAGGGTTTTCCCACGTAAATCTAGTGTCCAATTGTGTGTGTCCATTTCTCTTTTCTGTTAATCATTTTCAAGTGTATCTTATTGAACTGTAATTGCAAAATTTAAAGTCATATCTGCATTCATCCCTGAGGTTTTGGCATTAGGAGAGTTTGTTCCGCACCTAATCTTTCCTTACAAAAAGCTTCATTTCTAAGTTTCATTGAAGCTTCTAACTTGGATATGAGATTTTTTTAGGGATAATATTATGCTTGAAAAATGATCTCTAAAGTATTTGACCTTATCTCGGTGTTTCAAAGAATATTTACCATAACCTTAATCTTTCCTACCTTTGTCTAGATTGTGCCACTATATTATTTATTTTAACTTATTTCTTTCCTTCCTTTGCCTATGTTGGAGCCTCCTTTAGGATTTGGAGATTAATAATCTTTATGACAAACATCCAACATACTTTTTTAGTGGATTAATACATACCAACACCTAGGTACTTGACTATTTATAGGATGTTGGTGTGAATAAAGCATTTTACCTAACTAGTTCACCTAGTAGGTCCTATTCACATGTTAAGTTTACTTAAGTCAGAGGAATCTTTCTAGAAGTCTTAGTTGGCATTAGATCTTATCTTATCTTATTTCATTAGTTCTTGTGGACCTTAGGCCATTTAATGTTTGTTATCTCATGACATAGGATTAAGATATTTGTCATGATCTTGTCTAATCCTATCTCATATATTCTACATCTCACCTTGACTATCTAACCAAGGGTTTCTCATGCGTAAAACAATAATTATAATTTTTCATTCGTATCCTTTGATAAATAACATTATTCTCTCATAAATGATCTCTATTATGATTTCATAGAAGTTCCCATATCTTAGGTGGCTTCAATCTTTAACTAAATCTTACATGGTGTGGAGTATTTTATACCAAATCTTACATGGTATCAAAGCTTGTGAGATTGCTTCTTGTTAGTGTTTATTGTGAGATCTAGGTTGTAGATTTTTGTGGATCTTGAAAAGTTGAGTATGTTATTTTCTTGCATCAAATGATGATCTAGAGAACCAATTTTTTTGGAAAGAAATACTAGATTTGGAGGTTTCCTCTTTGTGGCTTTGTATTGTAGGTCCAAATCAAAGCTTGTTGGTGCAGAATTGAGCTCACCATAGAGTTTAGAGATTTCACAAGAAATTCAATTTTTCCTTTCATTTCATCCTATTCAAAAATATGAGGCTAGATCTATGAGGGTTTGAAGCTAAGAGGTGGTTGCCAGATCCAAAAGGTAGCTACAATTTTGGAGCATTTTGGGTCAAAACACTCTGCCATCGCATCTAGAAGGCCTAAGAACCCTAAGATAGACTATCAATTCATTAAACTTGGAGCACTTTCCCTAGACCTTAGAGAAAATTTTCCCCCTTTACATGTTGTACAGTCATCTGTACGACCATACAATCATTGACACAAGCACTATGTAGGTCGAAAGAAAAATCAATTAGGTAAAATAATTATTTTATATTTTTAATTATTATTTTTTTAAATAAAAAATTGAGTAGAGGGTATAGGTTCACATACCTACCCCTGTACCCTACTGTCGTAAGTACCATGGATCCTCTATGCATTACGTGGTGCCTACAAAGTGGGCCATGTGGCTCGACCCCACCCAGTAGGCCTTGTCAATGGCTAGATATAATTTTTTGATGAACATAACTTGATAGATGAATATTTTGATGCAAAAGGAATACATTGCCAGAGATCCCAACCTAGAGAATATTCTCAAAATATGCCTTAAATATTTTAGCATTAAAGATTCCTTACAATATTTTATCAAAGGGAATATACTAGTGGGTAAGGAGGATATTCCATTGGCCATTTGTGATAACATCAACATTTTGGCTAGTGACATCAATAGGCCGGCCCATTTTTGGTCCCCTCTCTCTAATGTAGTTTTCATTTTTGGGGCTCAACTTTGCAAGCTAATAACTTAGGCTCACGACCTTCATTTTTCAAGATTTTTTTTATTTGGGGTAGAATTGTGTGCTCTTTGTAGTGGTAATTTTCTTTATTTTGATGCTTTTTCTATAAATTTCATATTGTCATAGTATTTGCTGAGTTGTTCTCATTTTGGGAACTTTTGGGGCTTCATTCTCGCTCCTACGGTAACACTTTTTGGTGTAGTTCTTTTGAAAGTGCATAATTTTTTGTATAATTTAGAATGGTGTGATTAAATTGATCCCATTATATTTAAAATTATACTTTGATTTTACAGCCAAATTTGACATCTACAAGCATAAGATCAAGTCCACTTCATTATTTTTGGCAAGTGACACTTGTAATCTCACAAAGAATAAAGTGCCAAATCATATACTACTAGGGGGATTCTTGATTGAGTAATTTAGGTTGGTAATATTGTGGTGGTTGATTGGTTTCTTTTTTTTTTTGTGTTCTTGCAATGGGGAAATCTCAAATTGAACTCCTAAATCCATATATAATTATAATTTTTGAGAAAATCAGTATGAAATTATCTCATGCAAAAGGGATATCTGGGATATCTAAAGGAAACCATTCTTAAACCTACTAATGTTAATGAAAATAAAAAAATGGGAGATCAATAATGAGAAAACACTTGGATTCATAAATTTATTAGTCTCTTTTGATTTGCAATTTCATATTAAATCATGCAAATGACCTAAGGAGGCTTGGGAGACTTTTGAAAAGTTGTATGGTAAACCTTATAAGATTAGGGGATATTAGATTGATAATGATTTGATGAATATTGATCCTAAAGTGTTTTGACCACATCTAAGGCTACACCTCCAAGATTAAGCAACTAAGAACACAACTAAAAGATTGCAACATTGGAAAGGAGGATTTAAAATTGATTCAAAATGTGTTATCCAAGCTTGGTATTGAGTATTCAGTGTTTTCTTTTGGATTTCATACCCATCAAATTTCTATGGGATCATCATAAGTTGATCCTAAGTTTGATGACTTTGAAAATATCCTAATCCAAGAGGAAGCAACACTAATTAAAATGGGTCTAATCAAGTCTTCTAATTCACAAGAATTGGTGGTAAGTGAGCCTAAGGTACACAAATAATTAAGGAATCATGAAAATAAATAAAAGAACAAAAATACCAAGCTACACAAAGAATTTGAATCCTCTCCCTCTCAAGGGAAATCATCTAAGAAGGATAAGTCTAAGAGTGCATATTGCAAGTAAACATGGAAAATATATATACATGCATATATACATACATGCATACATGCATGAATACATAATAACATTTTCCTTATCTTGATTATATATGCTTTGTAATTACTCTTTTGCTTGTATTTTAATTATAGCTTGTTTGATGTGTTCTCATTTCACCTTATATATTTAGCTTCATGGTTTTTCTTCTTCAACTTGGGGGACATATTTCATACATATTTTTCATTATCAACACTTGTTCTTCTTTATTTTTCATGTTATTCACTATCATATTTTACTTCCTTAATTCATTTATAAGAAAATATGTGTCTTATATCTTTGCTTCCTCTTTCCCACTTATGGTGTTCTATGTATTTCTTATTGTAATGGCATGAATTTGCACCCTTTGAAAATTCCCCATTTATGCACCCCTTACCTTAGAAAACACGATCCCAATGATGTTTTTCCACATCTACTTTTGTCTTCCATCCACTTGATGGCTCATTTGTGTGTTAGCATGAGAATTTCCATTGGGGATGCTAGCTTGATGCGTGGACATTCACGCACACGCTTCCATCCTAACAAGATTTTTGCCTCTAGAATCCATAGAGGCGTTACACTCCTCCATTAGATGTGAAGTGTAATGTTTGTTGCTTGTTAGATCAACTTCAAATGGGTTTCTTACTTCCCTCTTTCATTCAAATTGCCTATTCTTCCATTCAATCCATCTTCTTCACACTTCTTTGATCTTGGACACTTCTTAATAGCTTCTTGATCAAACAAACTCATTTTCAACTCCTTCACATTCCATCACCACCACCATTGTAGCTGCAAGTTGTTGCTTTGTTGGATCAGGTCCACTTCATTGTTGCAGCAATGTTGGCTTTAGAGAGCTTGCAAGATTGCATCTTGCTCCATTCTCCTTGAGAGAACTTGTTTGAGAAGGTGATATCCATCCATTTCCATCTACTTTTGTATCATCTACTTGTGCAGTAGCATATTTTTTTTTGAGTATTTCTTAGTATTTTTGTTTCTACACACTTCTTTATCATCTTTCTACAATCGTTGCTATCTGTGGAGGTGGAAACACCAAAGTGGGGGAATGACTGAGGCAGTCCAATAAACACAACCCCAATGTTTTCTCATTCTTTTATGTGTGGGTTACTTGTCAAGTGAAGCTCTTGAAGGTCTCAACACATAGGTTTGAAGGTTTGTTTCTACCACCTTTCTCTCATCAAATTCTAGCTTAGTATTGTTAAAGTATTCTTCCTTTTATTTTTGTTGTTTCTACATATTTTATCTTTGTTATAGCATAAATATTTTTTAATTAGGCATTCAATAGATTTTTTAGTGTTTTGTATTATAATTTACACTTTTTATCCATATAGATGCCAACGCGTCCCTAATACCCTTGTGCATCACACTGGAGTTCATGTCCTATGTTGTAGTCCCCTAGCAATAAGTTGTTTGAGTCACAGTTCGAACCCTAAAAAATAGCTCTCATGATCCCTTGAAATATTCAAGTTAGCAAAAGGAAAGTGATAGATTAGTTGTCCTTCACTTTTCATCCTTTGGAACCTTAAACCTTTCCAAATAATTCATCTAGCTTAAGGTAGATCAAGGTAGCCTTTTGTTCTAGACTCTCCCGTGACTTGGAGTCCTTGAGTAGCTAGTCCCCCTCCTCTACACTTATATAATTACATAATAATGATATTATGTTACATACTTGTGATGTCTTCTATATTTCTTGCTCACTATGTTCCTCATATTATAAAATTATAATAACTTATACTTTTCTCTTGTCTCTCATGCCTACATACTTATTGCCACATTTATCACTTCATGACTAGTGTGTGTATGCTACTAGGCTTATGATCTTTCTCATTCCTCTATCTTATGAGCCTCATATCATTTTGATAAGTATCATTACATGTTCCTTAATGACAAAATCTTAATTATTTATTCTTATCATACTTGTGAATCTTATTATATTGTTATCTTATGAGTCTTTTCTCATTTTAATAATTCATCATTACACATATTTTTATGCTTATATCTTACCTATTTGTTCTCACATGCCTATATTATAATTTGATTATGTATTCAATCCAATTACATGATCTCTATCTAAAATTTAGGGCTATCTCTTAATGTATGATTTAATTCCTATATTGGGTTCAACTTCACCTTGATTATCATTACTGGCCTATGAACTTATTGCTGGTTTAAATAGTGACATTATCTATCAAGATAGCTATTATCCTACCTAGGAGAGTCTTATTCACACTATTTAAGTCCCCACTTAGGGAATTGTACCTTTTTATCTTACTTCATGTGGTTGAGACACATGTACTCACATATTGAGATACCTACTACATGCATACTTTAGAGGGGTAGTTAGTCATTTAGTCCTATCTTCTTACCTATCAAGTGAGCTCATAAGTGTTAAACCTTTGGAGGGGTAGTTAGTCATTTAGTCCTCCCTTTTTACCTCCTCTAAATTTCCTATATAAAAAAGACTCTCATTGTATTTATACACCATTATTATATCTTCTTTTGGAGATATTCTTAATGTAATTTTATCATATTGACATTTGCATATATTTGAATTTTTGGTTTTCCTTTATGCATTTATAATTTGTATCTTAGAATCGCTATTATAATTTTCATCTATTTAAGAGTTTTGAGTTCATAGATTCCTAATTGAGAGAATAAATTTTTCTATATGACCTTGTAAGTTCTCGTATACTCTTCTCTTGTATTATGAAGGATCTAGAGAATCATACAAAAATTATGAATATTTTTTAATATTGTATTTGTATATATGTTTCTAGTCAGACTTGGTGATTATAGTATTTTTACAATTGACAACATTTTTGCTTGATCCAACACATATGAAAAGCTCAAGAAAGTCAAGATTGACTTAAGTTTCATTTGATTAAACCACTGTATGACACAATAGTAAACAAGGGTTTGAAGCACAAAGTTGGTGAATTTTTTTCAAATGGAGCACTTACAATTCAAAATAACTCTCCCATTACATTTAGAAGAGTAAAATAATAAATGTTGATTTAAAATTTTCCTACTTTCAGTGTCAAGGACACTGAGGGAAAACAATTTAGCACATGAGGTCATACTAAATCGAGGAAATTTTAAAAAATTAAAATATATATATTAAATGCTTAGTGCTAGCACTTTGTGTATAGGCACTTTGATGCAGGAGCATCCTTGGTTCTTAGCAATCTTGCATCAACCAAAAATATTTTCTTCAGTTTTTGTTCTTGTTCAGTTCATGTTGGTGGATTCACCATATTTTCTCACCGAACCTTGTGGATCTATGTTTTCATTGAGGACATGTTCATTTTCCTTATTCCAAGATTGGAGTGTGATTGGATCTTTTTCTGGAAAATTATCGCTACTGGATTTGATGGAAGTTCCTTGAACTGACACCAGAATAATTTTCCAACCTAACAGCTAATTTGATCGTTCATGGATCATTCTCGTAACTTACAAATCTTGGTGGTGTGATTTTAATTGTTCCATGGAGTGTCCTTGACCTTAATTATTGGTCCACACTTCATCTTATGCATTCACCAAGGAGTAATTCAAATTTGAGGCTGACCTGTTCATGCGCACGTTACATTTTCCCTTGTTAGGGATTGTAATGATCTTTGGTTGATGCAGAAGATTCTAGACCACAGATATGATATAAAGCTTGTAATAGATCATTAGAAGGGAGAGGGGATTAAGTTATAAAAATATTAGCTTTTGATATGTTAGAATTCAGCTCGCATTAAGGAGAATATAAGAATATTGCATTTAGAACATGTATCAGGCCTATGAGCTGAATCTGTAAGCCCAGATGTTGCCGGCCGATTGTAATTGAGATTTTTGTTAATGAGCATGTTTTAATCTGTATTCTCCTCCATATTCTATGTTGCTTCTATTGTGTGACTCTTACTGCACAATCCAAATTTTTCTCTTTGAGGACCCCCCTATCGTGGCTACACCAGATTGGTATTAGAGCGAGCTTTGATCCGTGAGAGATCGCCAAAATTTGTGGAGTCTTGTTGAAGATTTGTTGTGGGGTGGCAGACTGACGATACAACCTGGAGCTACAAAGGGCTTGTGTAAAGATGGCAGGAAGAAGAAATGTTAGAGGAAATGGAGTGCATGGAAATGTAGACCTAGCTTTAATGGAGATGTTGAGAGGAATTGTTGTCAGATTAGATGCAATTGAAACGACCTAGAGGAGAGGTCAACCAGTTGATGATGTGAGTGATGAAGAAGTAGAAGTACAAGAAGAAAGAGGAAGAGAAGATCAACTGGCCTGGATCAGGGAGAAGAGAGGTTCATAAGAGCCCTAACTAGAGCGAATACTAAGCCACATCTCAATCCACTGGATTATAATGGTAAGTTGGATTCAGAAGAATTGCTTGATTGGATAACAAAGATGGAAAAGTAATTTGATTTGAAGGCATCCCTAAAGATAAGAAGGCAGAATTTGATTGTACAAAGTTGAAAGGACATGCATCCTTTTGGTGGGAACATTTACAGACAGATAGACAAAGAAGAGGAAAGGAGAATATAAAATCATGGGATTGGATGGTAAATGAATTGAAGACAAAGTTTATGCCAATAGACTATCAGATCAATTTGTTTAGAAAGTTGCAGAATTTGAAGCAAAAGGAGTTGAGTGTGACAGAGTATACTGAGGAGTTCTACAAGTTGAACATCAAATCTGGACATTCATAGGATGAGATCGAGCAAGTAGCTAGATATGTGAATGGTTTGAGGTTGTCTATACAGGATGAGATTAGTTTGATTAAGTTGTAGAGTGTGGAAGAGGCATATCAGTGTGCCCTAAAAGAAAAAGAGAAGCTGAATAAAAGACATGAGTAGAGATAGAGAGGAAGAGGTGGAAGATTTCAGAGAGGAAGAATTTTTACTGGAGGAGGAAGAGGAAATTTTGCAGATCAGAATAAAGATAATGAAGTCAGTAAGAATGATGATTCATACCGTAGAGGTGATCTGAAAACTCTTATAGAAGAGGAGGATATGGTGGTCACCAAAATGAAGGTTATAGAAAGGATGATAAGGAGAAAAGAGTATTCAAGGGAACTTGTTTTAAATGTGGTGGATAAGGACAGAGAATTTGAGTGCAATCAGGGAGATACAAGTAGAAAGAAAGAGAAAAATAGAAGGGAAAACTTTGTTGAGGAAGAGCATGATGGATCATCTAATAAACCGGAAGATGGAGAAGTGTTGGTGAATAGAACATTATTGTGTCAAAGTGAGATGGAGTAGGAACCGTTGTAGAGAAAAAATTTGTTTCGAACCAAATGCAAGGTAGCTAGTAAATTTTGCAAAGTGATTGTTGAAAATAGAAGCTCAAAGAACCTAGTTTCTAAAGAAATGGTGACCAAATTGAAGTTGGAAAGATTGGAACACCCAAAGCCCTATCAGATAGCTTGGATTCAAGATGAGCATAAGATATTGGTAAGTGAATAGTGTTTGGTGAAATTGAAGATAGGAAATTACCATGATGAATTTTTGTGTAATATCATGCCTATGGATGTATGCCATGTTTTGTTGGGAAGACCTTGGCAGTATGATAGACATGTTATTCATGATTGAAAGAAGAATACATATACTATTGTTGCTAATGCGATGAAGCAGACTTTGTTTCCATTGGAAGATGTTCCTAAAGTTGAGGTTTGTACGAGTGCTAGAGTTTTTTTGGTTGATGGAAGGAGATTTCTGGATGGATTGAGACATGAGAACATATGCTATGCCTTGGTTCCTAAGAAGACTAAAGAATTGAAGCATGAAGAAGAACAACCAAATGAGATAAAGGAGTTGTTGACAGAGTATGAGGAAATAATTTTAGATAATGTACCTGATGGATTGCCACTTATAAGGAGTATTATTCATTGCATGGATCTGATTCCTGGAGCTAGTTTTCCTAATAAAGTAGCACATTGGATGACACTTGCAAAAAATGAAGAGTTGAATAGATAAGCGCAAGAATTGTTGAGAAACAGTTTAATCATAGAAAGCTTAAGTCCTTATGCAGTACCTGTTGTGTTAGCACCTAAGAAGGATGGAGAATGGAGGATGTGTACAGATTCTAGAGCCATAAACAAAATCATAGTGAAGTATAGATTTCCTTTTCCCTAGATGGATGACATTATGGATTGTTTAATTGGAGATATATAATTACAAAGATAGATTTGAAGAGTGGATATCATCATATCAGAATCAGAGAAGGGGATGAGTGGAAAACAACATTCAAGACAAATGAAGGATTGTATGAGTGGTTGGTGATGCCTTTTGGAGTAACAAATGCACTGAATAATTTCATGAGGTTAATGAATGAGGTATTGAATAAATTCTTGGGTAAGTTTGTGATTGTTTATTTGGATGACATCCTCATTTTTTAGTAAGAGTAGAGAATAAAATTTGTTGCATATAAGACAAGTTTTGCAGAGGTTGAGAGAAGAGAAATTGTTGATAAACATTAAGAAGTGTAGTTTCATGAAGGAGGAAATGGTATATCTGGGATTTGTGATATCAGTGGATGGATTGAAGATGGATCCTGAGAAGGTAAGAGAAATTATTGAATGAACTACACTTGAAGGCATTGGAGAGGTTAGATCATTTCATGGATTGGCTAGTTTATATCGGAAGTTCATTAGGAATTTCAGTTCTATTTGCAGTCCTATGGCATAAAACATGAGAGGAGATAAGAAGGATTTTAGGTGGACGTCTGGAGTAGACCAAAGTTTTGAGTTGTTGAAATAGAAGGTGATTGAGTAGCTTGTGTTGGATTTACTAGACTTTAATAAGGTATTTCAAGTAGACTGTGATGCAAGTGGAAATGCAATTGGAGCAGTATTGAGTCAAGAAGGAATACCAATAGCTTATTTCAATGAGAAGTTGAATGATGCTAGGAGAAGATATTCAGTGTATGATCAAGAGTTTTATGCCATAGTTCAAGCCTTGAAGAAATGGAGATATTACTTGTTGCCTAAGGATTTTGTGTTGTATACAAATCATCAGGCTTTGCAATAATTGAATAGTCAAGGTAAGTTGAATTAGAGATACATGAGATGGGTGGAGTTCTTTCAGATTTATACTTTTGTTTTAAAGCATAGGAGTGGAAAGTCAAATAGAGTTACTGATGCTTTAATTAGGAGAAGGAATTTATTGACAGAGATGAGAGTGGAGGTATTAGGCTTTGATGAATTGAAGAACTTGTATGAGAGAGACCTGAATTTTGTAGAACCTTGGAGAGCTTGTAAAGAACTGGTTTTAGAGGATAGAAGTCAATGGTTGGAGTATTTCATTCAGAAGGATATGTTGTTCGAAGGGAATCAGTTGTGTATAACCCATATTTCAATGAGGGATAAATTGGTGAGGAAAAACATAGTGGAGGATTGTCAGGACACTTTGGAGTTGATAAGACTACGCCTTGGTAAGTGAGAATTAATTTTGGCCATAGATTCATAAGGATGTTAGGAAATTTGTGCATAGTTGTAGAGTTTTCCAAGTTGCAAAAGGGAGTAGTCAGAATATTGAATTGTATAAACCTTTGATAGTTCCGGAGAGACCTTGGGAGGATACCAGCGTGGAATTCATACTTGGTTTGTCGAAGACACAAAGAGTTAATGATTCTATATTTGTGGTAGTGGATAGATTTTCTAAGATGGCACATTTCATACCTTGTAAGAAAACAGATGTAGTACATGTTGCAGACTTATTTTTCAAGGAAGTGGTCAAATTGCATGGATTACCTAGGAGTATTGTTTCAGAGAGACACAAAGTTTGTTGGTTACTTTTGGAGGACACTTTGGAAGAAGTTAAAGATAGATTTGAAGTTTAGTTCTAAATTTCACCCACGGACTGATGGACAGACAAAGGTAGTGTTACCAATTTTTTGCCACAACTCGATTGGCAGAGCTGGCTGAACATTATTATATCATGAGGTGAAATTATAGATTAATTTTAAGTGTTGTTTGCATCTTTTATCATTATTCATCAGGTGATAGTTGTGCATTTAAAAGAAGAAATGGAGTTCCAGAGTGCTATTCAGATTTTCCAGAATTAAATGAAGTGCAGAATTGAGCATATAAACAACAGAGCATTTTAGATGCTTTCATTTATTTCATATAAGGATTCATATTTACATAGTTTCATTTGATTGCAAGAATCATAATGATATTACAACATTGCATTGAAATGCATTTTATTTTCAAATGAAAAGCATAAAGATGAAATCAAATATCCACACAAGCTGTGGATGTGACTGTCACAATGCACCATTAATAGTACACTACACTATTGAAGATGCAAAAGAAAAATCACATAAGTAAACAACGTAATCATCATTGCCTGTTTTGGATGATGGTCGATGATGAATGGTGCACCTTTGTCTTCTCGAGTTCCGTCGACCTGTAAGAGAAAGGAGGGAGATGTCAGAGGCTCTGATTATGAAGAAACCTATATGAGTCACCAACAATAGAGCAACCTACTATTAATCATACATTGAAACAATCAGAGAAGTACAGAAGAAATGAGCTGAAAGAAAAACATCAACATGATCATCATATTCTGTTTTTATGATAACATTGTTTATTTCTTTGTGTAGGTATAGGGAAAATCACGAAGCTGATCATTATTTGAAGACCAAGCATGTGGAGAAAAATGGGCTCCCACAAGGGTAGAGCTCAGCATGCTGCCCTTATTCATTATAAATGGGTTGATTTAAAGATTACATCATCATATTCATCAAAAGAAATGAGATACAACTGAAAGAGTAAAGCATAGTTATCTATCGAGATATTAAACCAACTGTGCATTCATAACAATCAGGTGGAATGCTTTCTAAAAGCTTCAGGTGAACAGTGAGTTTAACTCACTCAATTAATTCAACAGAGTACAATCATATCAGACATTTTTGAATGGTTCATGTTCTTTTGCGGTAGTGTTATTTGTTCATCATGATCATATGTCATGCAAGGTTTTAGTTCATCAGTGTTCTTCCCACGATTAAGGATAGTGAATAGGCATACATTATGCCTTAAGGAAGAGTTTTGTTTCAATGGAACATAAAAATGCATGAAGAGTGCCAGACTTAAGTAGTACTATCGTTCATATGGTGTTACAATCAAGACTCAATCTGGTGGCTGACAATGAAATGTAATAATTTGGGGTACACTATTTCTTAAATTTTTTTCATCATTCATCATGTGTTTAGGTGGAGATATGGCAGGAGTTTCAGTTTTTACTTGAATGACAAACATCAATATAGTATATGAATCTGATGTGTTAGTTAAAGAAAAGATATAGCAGGGACAACCAGTTCACTTTGGCTGAAATGATGCTTCAAATAGAATCCTATATCAGTGTTGGGTGGAGGACAACAATCAAAGTGCAATGTCCATTCAAAATACATCTGCAAGGAATTACAAGTATCATACAGAAAAATGTGCACAGTTTTGACAAGAATTGAAACACATAAAAGTCATTTTCAGAATTGAGTAAGTAATCTACAGATCCAAATTTAAAAGGAATTTTTGTGTGCAAGGAGAGTTCAATGTCAATGACACCTAAAATTGTAAAGCGAGAGGCACAGGAAGGAATTTTAAACAGATACAGATATGTGAAAGTTTCAGGCAGAATGAAATCAAGGGAATATAATAGGAAATGCTTCCAAATCTGAATCTTATATGTGTGTTTTTAGGATATTAGACACCTAGGTAGGGGTTTTGTTAAAATACAAGCCTTATATAGTGTTCCCATGGTTTGGATGGATAACAAACAGAAAAGCCAGATTTTGCTCGACTACACAGGGTCTTTTCCAGAAAGCCCAGAATGGAATTTCAAAACACAACTCTACATATTACAATTTTCAATTCACCCTTGAGGGGTTCAATGAGCAAGCTACAGAATGCCAAAGAATTCCATGAGCAATCAGGCCGAGCTTATAAATTGAATGCACAACGAATATATTTTGTTTTTCATATACCCATGTTGGGGTTTCAAGTGAATGATCAGTTTTTCATTGTTTCCAGCTGGGTGTTTTGTCAGAATAGCATAATAGGGTTCTATACAGTCATAGCCATGTGATGGTTTTCAGCAGTGATGCAATAGAGATGCATTCTTTTCATAAATTTCAATACCCTTATGATGAAATTTTAAAAGTGCAGAATGCCAAGGAGATAAAAAATGAATATACAGAGTACCCACATTGGGGTTTTGTCTTTAAATACAGAAAATACAATTGTAGTGATAACCCATGTCTAGTTTTTGTATGAGACAACAAGAAAATAAAATGTGAATTTCCTTTGGTGGGTGAGTTTCAAAATAAGGAAAATATAGTTTTATTCAAATTCTCATGATACCCATATGCGGGTATGTCCTCAAATATACAAGAAGGTGAATTTCTTGTTTTGGGTCGAGCCCAAAATCTCTAAATAATGCTTTCTATGATACATATGTGGTGGCTTGTACATGGCCATAGAATCTTAAGCAAAGGTGGTCGAGCTTTTGAAGAGTAGAGAGTATATGCTTTAAGCGTAACTCACCAGTTCATATCTGTGGGAGAGCACCCTAGCCGCGGCCAAAACATTCACAAAAGGTTCAAAATTCTAGCACTTTCACCATGGCGGCTGGAGGAAGACACCAAGAGACCAAGCTCAAGTATTCAAGCTCTTTCAGAGAAGCACAAAAATATAAAGAAAATGCATTAGAGGCTATGTCAGCCGCGACCATAAGGCCAGAATGAACAAAGATGAAAATCCATAGAAGTATATTGCCTTGTGCTCAATAGAGAAAACAAAACCTCTCAAGCAGGTTCTTTCATGAAAACTTCAGATAAAGCTCGAGTTTCAAGCTCCTATATGTCGACAAGAAGAAGTAGGCACAAAAAGACAAAGGATATCAGAAAACAACCATGAGAAAGCTGTGGCCTTGTGGTTCTTTTTGTTCTTTCAATAAAGAAAAAGAACTACGATACAAAGAAAATCAAGCTTACCCATATGAAGTTTCGACTGTTAGAAAGCAAAACTAAAGTTTCTCAAAGCACACGAAGTCAAGTTTTAGTTCAATCATGGCAGTATGCTCTCAGACAAAGTTCGTTTTTCTTCATAGTGATCATTTGCAAAATGAATCATTATTAGGGTTTGGCATCTTTTTCTCATGCCCTAATTCGAGCCAACCTTATCATTATCCGGAATATTCAGTCAATAGCACATGGGAATTTCGAATTAGGTTAATCCTTGCATTATAATTTTATTAAAATATGAAGTTAATGTTTGGTGGCCAAAATTTTATATGCCTAAGTCAAGATTAGAGGAATGATGGAGTTGTCTTCCTAGGGTTTAGGGTTGTTTGTATTGAATGAAGGCGATGGATTTAAGGAGATTTGTGATTGATATGCCTTTGCCTTAGTGGAAAATGAAAGGTGCCTATACCTTAGATATGTTATTTTAAGGATGTCAATTAAGGTTTGAATGGTAAATGTCTATGATCTAAGGTTAATATCACTCATGATTTTAGGGTTATTTTCAATTGATTTTAGAGAAGTCAATTAAGGATTTCGTATGAGGAAGTGATATGTATTGATATTTTTATGATTTTTATGATTTTTTGAGAAAATCGAAGCATTGTAATGGAGAGATAAGAATGTATTTCTTTTTACAAAAGATTTTATAATCTTTAATTGCAAAAAATAGACAAATTGTAAAATCTGCAATCCTGTAAAGTAGAATCGTAAAGCAATCTTTTATAAATTATTTTATGATATCTTGTTATTTTTAGCAGATTCATATTGACTTCTTCTCTTGGTCGGATTTGAGTCTTATCTTGGAGAGATAAGGTTGTTTTTGGGATTTTAAAGCAGATTCAGCCTAATTTTAGAGGCTTGATAGTTTGATCATAAAAGCAATATGCTTTTTTATGCTTTTATGCAGTTTTTTGAGACAGTTTAAAGATTTTTTCCTTGAGCTTCTTTGTGAGCTCGAATTAGGGTTTCTTGAGAGTTATGTCTTTGATAGGACTTAGTCTTTTTGGTGATTTCCTTCTCAGTTCAGATTCCAGTTCCTACTCATACACAATTTTGAGTTTGTGAACCCCTTTGTACTCAGTTTCAGATTATGGCATTCTCCTTCAGTTGAATAAAGACAACATTCCTACTTCTCATTTCTGTGTTTACTTGCAATTTTAGTTTGATATTATCTTGTGATTCTTGTTTATAGAGTCCTTGTTATGTCCTTAGACTGTAATTCTTAATGCAAAAAGTTCAAAATACAGGTTGCATGTTGTACTTCAAGTCAGGTTTTCATGCAAATTATTTATGTATCAATTGTTCATGAGAGGTTGTGAGATATTGTGTTTTTTTTAAAGCTGTTTGTGAGGAAGAGATCAAAATTATCATTAAATCATTACCAAGTTTTGAAAGTCATCTGTTAGTCATAGGTTTTAGTTTCAGTCATCTTTTTATCCCCTTCCTTAGAAATTATTTAGAATAGGATCAATCATTCAGAGAACCAGCTCACTCTGGAGATTCCTTCTTCGCTCAGATCACCCACATCTGAAGAAGGTTTCCATGTTTCAGTAGGTTGTTGAATCTTGCATTTAGCAGGGTGCAAATCTATTGATAACAGTTTTTGGCATGCCCGGTGGGACTCTGAAAGCTATTTTTAGAGAATTTTTAATATTTTCAGTTTATTGTTTGGTGTATGCAGTAGATTTTCCAGCCTTCTGGAGGCTATTACAATATACTTGGAAACTCCAGTTATGTTTTTTCATGCTAGTGTAACTCGCACATTAGAAAGATACAGACAAGATCAAGTTCTACACCCTTCAAGTATCGAGAGTTGTCCCCATCACGAAGAAGAGGCAAGACAGCAAGGAGGCTTTTCGAAGCACCCATGAGATCAAAGTCGACATCTCCCATTTTTAGTTCCTTGGTGTTATCACTAGGTGTACCAGTTCCAATCTCACAAGTACCACCAATGGCAGCACCGAGACAACACCTGTTTGTGCCCTTCAATGGTGGTACCCCATTAAATATACTTCAGCATGACGACATACCAATTACAACCCTTAGAGGTCTGCCATACTTCACCGGGGAGGATTACACTACACCTGTCGATCACATCCGTGACGTAGCCACATTATGCTCAGTACACAATATCACGCAAGAGAATGTCGCACTAAGGCTGTTAGTTGTGTCACTTAAGGGAAAAGCATTGCAGTGGTTCAAAGGCCTCACAACCAATTCAATCGCGACATGGGATGTGTTAGGTAACGACTTATACCAACATTTTTCTGATAAATCTAATAATTTGTCTTTATTAGAGCAGCTGAGCACCATTTAGAGGGCGCCACATGAGCACTTGGCCGACTTCAACTACCGATTTCAGAGAACCTGGGATAGGATTCCTATAACGGTAAAGCCTTTACCAGCACACACTTTTTTGTTTTACTTAAAAGCTCTGAACAGTAAAATTGCAGTTATGACTCAGTCTGTGAGTGAGCTAACACTTCCTAACGCCTACAATATAGCCATTAATGCTGAAAATTTCTCCATCCAAGCTGGAGACATAGCTCCTAGACCTCCTATGCCTTTGTTTCCAGAAATACAGCCTTCTATTCCTGATGTTATACTCCTTTGGTTGTTGTCCCACCTGTTCCAGTGATAGGCTATCATAGTACATCCCAAGATGTTGTTGTCCTAGTCCCAAATCCAGAGATGGAAGAGATTAAAAGCATATTAAAGACCTTTGGAAATGATCTCATGACTATTAAAAAGCATGTTGGCCAAGAACATAAGCCTTATCAAGCCCCTTATCAAAAAAACCAATAAAATAGACCTGCCTTTCAGAATGATTATCAAACCCAAAGGAAGAATTTTAACCCTAGGCCATTCCAGTCATACAATCCGAATGCATCCAGTTCGTCAAAGGAACTTGTGCCACAAAATAATGTTGCCCAAGATTGCGATTGGTGTTATCCGTGCAACCAACCCCATAGCCAATCAACGTGCGCCAATGGAATGAGAAATCATGCATTAATGGTTCATAATAGCTATGTTGTTCCAGAAAGTGTTGCAGATTAGAATCAAGAACAACAAGATAACGTGAAAGTTGTCTTGCCGAACTGGCAGAGCTCTGAATTATGTGGCGTGAATGGCCAAGGTCAAACAAATTATCCTATTTCAGCTAATGCCAGGTTAGAAAAGAGAGCTATGGATCTAGGACAACAAGATGGTAATTCATAGCAATAACCTGTAATTAGTAAACAACCTACGTCATCAGATGTTAACGCTGCAGCATAGCCTAAAATGTAGATTCTACAAAGGGGCCAAGAGATACCTAACAAGGAGCTGTCAAAAATGCATTCTCAGCCTTTGCAGAGGCAAAATGAAGCTGTTGTCACAAAAAAATAGTAGAAGGTAAAATCTTCATCATTCAATATAGTTGAGCATCTCAAGAAAACCACTGTCAACATGTCGATATTAGATGCTTTACAGCTTCCAGGGCAGAAAAGTTTGCTGCAGAGTGCTTTGGCTAAGTTGTCTATTTTTGACAACGCTAATCAAGGAGTTGCAAAAGTTGTGTTGGCTAATGACCCGGAGGATAGAAATGAGCAGAAAGCGATAGTGGTAAAGCCCCCTCCATTCTATTTAAGTCTAATCATTAGTGATAAAATTGTTCATAACTGTATGGTTGATTCTGGTGCCAATAGTTTAGTCATGCCTAAGAGTTTAGCTGATAAGTTAGGTCTTGTTTACAAGCCTAATCCTCAGAAAGGCATAGTGCAATTAGATGAGTTGATTGTTAAGACTACTGGTATTATCAATAATTTAGCTCTTACATTGCACGCATCCCCAAGTTTTGCTATTCACCAGGATATTCATGTCATAGACTTACTGCCACACTTTGCCATTTGTCTCTCAAGGGATTTTACAGCCAAGTTGGGTGGGTTTTTGTCTTATGATTGGTCTCATTTGTTTTTTCGAACAAGGTATGGTACAAAAGTGACCATAAAGTCCGAGCCTCTCGCCAAAGACCATATCAAACCATACTCACCAAATCCTATAAACGCTAACCTCTACGCCACCTCTGCACTAGAGGAGCAAACCATGACCTCAGACTGTAGCACCCATGTAGACAATATCAATTTAGATGAATGGGCAGTCAAAGATCACGAGCTTGATCCGTTCCAGCACATAGATGAAATAGGATTAGGAGTCTATATGATTCAAGAGTCTGATTGCGACATGCCTAATCTTTGTAAAGAGGAGGAACCGTCTACAGAAATAGGTAACGAGCTTTGGAAGCTTTATTTTGATGGTTCGAGGAGCAGTGTTGGTGTCGGGAGTGGAGCTATGTTGATATTGCCTGAAGGAGATAAATATTTTTTAGCTTGCAAATTTGCTTTCAGCTGTTCAAATAATACAGCCGAGTACGAAGCGTTGGTGCATGGCCTTGAATGGGCCCGCAAACGAGGTATTAAATGCTTGCAAGTTTATGGTGATTCAAAATTGATTGTAAATCAGATCAAAAATTTAAATGTTGCTAAGAATGATTTGCTTAAGAAGTACAAGCATCGTGTATGGGATTTAATGGAGGATTTTAATGCTTTTAACATCATGTCGATTCCTCAGAATCAAAATAAGCATGCGGATAGGATCGCTGCCCTAGGATCCCAGTTTGATATTCCCAAGGAAATTCACAAAGTAGAGGCACGACAATATGTGAAAATAGTGGTCAGACCTTCTGTACCTGACAATAATGTGAGTTGGCAGGTTTTTGACAGTGATGAGCAAATCGTAAATTTTCTAATTACTGAAGCTGAGTTCACAGATGGAAATTAGCAAAAATGGCAGCAACAATATGACGATCAGATTGTGCAGTTGAAGACTAATAAGTTGCCAAAAGGATTGGTGACCTTGGAATCTGTGTTTAACTCAGATGACCAAGTGCGCAGGGACAAGTGCAGCTTGACTGTTAAAGAGGAACATTATGCAGCCATTGAAATCTTCAAAGGCAAGCTTCTAAAGCTAGGAAAGGTATGTAGTCAAGATGAACAACAAGCCTTTATTCTGTTATGTCAAAAAATTAGTGATGTTTTTGCTTGGGAGTACAAGGACTTGAGAGGTTTTAACCCCGAACTAACCCAGCATACCATTGAACTTGAACCCGGTGCAAAACTAGTAAGACAGAAGTAGAGACCGCTTAATCCCAAGTTAGAGCACCTTATGAAAGCTGAACTAAATAAGCTAGTTGAGAGTGGTATTATTTTTCCTATCAAGCACACCTCTTGGGTGTCAAATTTAGTGCCAGTCAGGAAGAAAATTGGGGAAATTAGATTATGTGTCAATTTTCGAGATTTAAATAAAGCATCATTGAAAGACCATTACCCACTCCCTTCCATGGAGCAGATTTTACAAGTAGTTTCTGGTTCTGACAGATTTTCTTTGCTAGATGGTTACTCAGGTTACAACCAGGTTCTGGTGAAACAAGAAGATCAGTTCAAAACAACGTTTACAACCAAGTGGGGCATGGCCTACAAGAAGATTCCTTTTAGCTTATCCAATGCTGGAGCAACTTTCCAGCGTGTGATGGATATGGCCTTTCATGGCCTTATGAACAAGTTCATTCTAGTATATCTAGATGATATTACTATTTTTTCCAGAGATGCTAACGAACACCTTGATCATTTGGAGCAGATTTTTCAGAGATATAGAGAGTTCAGAGTGTCTCTCAACCCGAAGACGTGTATATTTTCAGTGCACGAAGGCAAACTTCTTGGACACATTGTTTCAAAGCAAGGTATTTCAATTGATTCCGAAAGAGTTTCTGCAATCCTTGAATTGCCATTACCAACTCATAAGAAAGGCTTGCAAAGCTTTCTTGGAAGGATAAATTTTGTGAGGAGGTTCATATTGAATATTGCAGCCTTGTTGCAACCTCTCACTTCTATGCTTAAAGAGAATATGCCATTTAGTTGGACCAAGGAAGGTAAAAGGAGCTTCGAGCAAATCAAGGAAGCACTCGCAATCGCTCCTACTCTAATTAATCCAAATTTTGACAAAGACTTTATTCAGTATGCTTTTGGAGGAGTTGATACAGCTTTAGCTATGTTATGCCAATAGAATGATGAAGGCTTGAAGCATCCTATTGCATTTTTTAGTCAGGTGTTACACGATTATGAGGTAAAATACTCTTTTGTTGAAAAGCATATTTTTGCTGTTGTAAGAAGTTTAAAGAAATTCAGGAATTTGCTGTCCAATAGCAAGATTCACTTGCTAGTAGCTCATTCAACTGTTAAGGATTTTCTGCTTAACAAGGATATTAATGATAAGCATGCTGGTTGGATTACCAAAGTAATGGAGTTCGATGTTGATATAAAAGTAACCAAGCTCGTTAGAGGCAAAGGTTTGTGTGAATAGATTGCTAGTAATGAGGACAACAACTTAAAAGAAGCTGCAAAGACATAAACAATACTAAATAATTATGTGGTAGGTGTTGTTCCAGCACCTCCTGCTACTTGGTCACAACAAATGATACATTATATGCAAATTGGTGAGTGCCCCAAGGGTTTAGACAGAGCAAAACAAAGGTATTATCGATTACAAGCCATTCCTTATGCAATCATCGATGGTATTCTTTATAGGAAAGATTTCCAAGGTATCTTATTACGCTGTATTCAGCCTGATCAAGTTGACAAGCTCTTAGCAGAGTTTCATGATGGACCTTCAGGAGGTCACTTTGCTGCAAGAATGATAGCTCTAAAAATTATGCGAGCTAGTTATTACTGGCCAGATTTGTTTAAGGACTCTATTGCTTGGGTTAGAAGATGTGAGAAATGTGCTTTATTTGTTGGTAAAAAGAAGCTTGCACCGCTACCCCTGCATCTGATTCAGGTAGAACAACCCTTTGCCAAGTGGGGCTTAGATTTTATTGGTCCTATTAATCCACATTCAAGCGCGGGTCATAAATGGATTCTTACTGCCATAGATTATTTTACAAAATGGACCTAAGCTATTGCTTTAAAAGAAGCAAACAAGACTTCGGTGCTTAATTTCTATCAAGATCTCATATCGAGATTAAGTGTTCTAGATTCAATCATTTCTTACAATGGTTTAGCTTTTATTGGTTTGAGGATTTCTAACTGGTCAGTTAGAAATAACATCTATTTGAACATGTCTTCCAATTATTATCTGCAGGGCAATGGTCAGGCGAAATCTACAAATAAAAATTTGATTCGGATAATTAAGAAGACTGTTGAGGATAATCAACAGACATGGCACAAAAAGCTAAAGTTACCTCTATGGGCTGACATAATAACTCCTAAAAGGGCCACTAGTTGTTCACCTTTTGTTTTAACTTATGGTAAAGAGGCTAAGTTGCTTGTTTCAATTGAATTACCAACTTTAAGTTATGTTAAGGAACTGGAGTTGCTGAATGAACAACCTCTTGAGGTAAGTTTTGCATAGCTGGTAGAGCTCGAAGAAACCAAAAAGGAAGCTCTAAGGCAGTTGGAGATACATCAAGCTCAGATGAAGAATTATTTTGACAAGAGGGTGATACGTCGTGATTTCATTGTTGGAGATTTAGTTTTCAAGTGGAATGAATTTAAAAACAGACCTAGACGACATTCTAAGTTCGATGCAATGTGGGATGGGCCTTATGTGATCATAGAATGCAAGGAACACAACGCATTCCAACTTTCCAAGATGACTGGTGAGGTGTTGTCTATCCCAGTTAATGGGATCCACCTCAAGCACTGCCTCTGAGATAAGTTATCTCGTAGTTGAGTAGAGTATTTTGCAAATAAGTGTGTTTTGCACATTTACTTTCAGTAGTTCTTTCCCTAAGCATTGTTGCGCATGTTTTGTTGGCCATCAAGGCCTGTTAGTTTTCTTTCAGTTCAATTTTGTTTTTCTTTGCTGCTATTTGGAGTGTTGTTGTTCAAGTTTCTGAGTTTCAAGAAGGGGTAGAATTGACTCCGCGCCCAATGGAATGTTTTAAGGCCACTAATCTATGCTTAGCAGGAAAGAATTTAGCGGAAATCGCCAAAATGTTACCAATTTTTTGCCAGAGCTTGATTGGCGGAGCTAGCTGAACATTATTATATCATGAGGTGAAATTATAGATTAATTTTAAGTGTTGTTTGCATCTTTTATCATTATTCATCAGGTGACAGTTGTGCATTTAAAAGAAGAAATGGAGTTCTAGAGTGTTATTCAGATTTTCCAGAATTAAATGAAGTGTAGAATTGAGCATATAAACAACAGAGCATTTTAGATGCTTTCATTTATTTCATATAAGGATTCATATTTACATAGTTTCATTTGATTGCAAGAATCATAATGATATTACAACATTGCATTGAAATGCATTTTATTTTCAAATGAAAAGCATAAAGATGAAATCAAATATCCACACAAGCTGTGGATGTGACTGTCACAATGCACCATTAATAGTACACTACACTATTGAAGATGCAAAATAAAAATCACATAAGTAAACAACGTAATCATCATTGCCTGTTTTGGCCGATGGCCGATGATGAATGGTGCACCTTTTTCTTCTCGAGTTCCATCAACCTGTAAGAGAAAGGAGGGAGATGTCAGAGGCTCCGATTATGAAGAAACCTATATGAGTCACCAACAATAATGCAACCTACTATTAATCGTACACTGAAACAATTAGAGAAGTACAAAAGAAATGAGCTGAAAGAAAAACATCAACATGATCATCATATTATGTTTTTATGCTAACATTGTTTGTTTCTTTGTGCAGGTATAGGAAAAATCACGAAGCTGATCATTATTTGAAGACCAAGCATCTAGAGAAAAATGGGCTTCCACAAGGGTAGAGCTCAGCATGCTGCCCTTATTCATTATAAATGGGCTGATTTAAAGATTACATCATCATATTCATCAAAAGAAATGAGATACAACTGAAAGAGTAAAGCATAGTTATCTATCGAGCTATTAAACCAACTGTGCATTCATAACAACTAGGTGGAATGCTTTCTAAAAGCTACAGGTGAACAGTGAGTTTAACTCGCTCAATTAATTCAACTGAGTACAATCATATCAAACATTGTTGAATGGTTCACGTTCTTTTGCGATAGTGCTATTTGTTCATCATGATCATATGTCATGCAAGGTTTTAGTTCATCAGTGTTCTTCCCACGATTAAGGATAGTGAACAGGCATACATTATGCCTTAATGAAGAGTTTTGTTTCAATGGAACATAAAAATGCATGAAGAGTGTCAGACTTAAGCAGTACCATCGTTCATATGGTGTTACAATCAAGACTCAATCTGGTGGCTGACAATGAAATGTAATAATTCGGGTTACACTATTTCTTAAATTTTGTTCATCATTCATCATGTGTTCAGGTTGAGATATGGCAGGAGTTTCAATTTTTACTTGAATGACAAACATCAATATAGTATCTGAATCTAATGTGTTAGTTAAAGAAAAGATATAGCAGGGACAACCAGTTCACTTTGGTTGAAATGATGCTTCAAATAGAATCATATATCAGTATTGGGTGGAGGACAACAATCAAAGTGCAATGTCCATTCAAAATAAATCTGCAAGGAATTACAAGTATCAGACAGACAAATATGCACAGTTTTGACAAGAATTTAAACACATAAAAGTCATTTTCAGAATTGAGTAAGTAATCTACAAATCCAAATTTAACAGGAATTTCTGTGTGCAAGGAGAGTTCAATGTCAATGACACCTAAAAGTGTAAAGCGAGAGGCACAAGAAGGACTTTTAAACAGATACAGATATGTGAAAGTTTTAGGCAGAATGAAATCAAGGGAATATAATAGGAAATGCTTCCAAATCTGAATCTTATATGTGTGTTTTTAGGATATTAGACACCTAGGTGGGGGTTTTGTCAAAATACAAGCCTTATACAGTGTTCCCATGGTTTGGATGGATAACAAACATAAAATGCTTTCCGATACTCTGTGTTTTCTTTATTTTTTTAAATTTCAGGTACTCATATGGAGAGGATTAAGGTTTCAAAGTAACAAAAGAAAAGCCAAATTTTGCTCGACTACACAGGGTCTTTTCCAAAAAGCCCATAATGGAATTTCAAAACACAACTCTACATATTACAATTTTCAATTCACCCTTAAGGGGTTCAATGAGCAAGCTAGAAAATTCCAAAGAATTCCATGATCAATTAGGCCGAGCTTATAAATTGAATGCACAACGACTATATTTTGTTTTTCATATACCCAAGTTGGGGTTTCAAGTGAATGATCAGTTTTTCATTGTTTCTAGCTAGGTGTTTTGTCATAACAACATAATAGGGTTCTATACAGTCATAGCCATGTGATGGTTTTCAGCAGTGATGCAACAGAGATGCATTCTTTTCATAAATGTCAATACCCTTATGATGAAATTTTAAAAGTGCAGAATGTCAAGGAGATAAAAAATGAATATACAGAGTACCCACGTTGTGGTTTTGTCTTTATATATAGAAAATACAATTGCAATGATAACCCATGTCTAGTTTTTGTATGAGACAACAAGAAAATAAAATGTGAATTTCCTTTGGTGGGTGAGTTTTAGAATAAGGAAAATACAATTTTATTCAAATTCTCATGATACCCATATGCGGGTATGTCCTCAAATATACAAGAAGGTGAATTTCTTGTTTTGGGTCGAGCCCAAAATCTCTAAATAATGATTTCTATGATGCATATGTGGTGGCCTGTACATGGCCATATAATCTTAAGCAAAGGTGGCTGAGCTTTTGAAGAGGAGAGAGTATATGCTTTAAGCATAACTCACCAGTTCATATCTGTGGGAGAGCACCCTAGTCATGGCCAGAATATTCACAGAAGGTTCAAAATTCTAGCGCTTTCACCATGGCGGCTAGAGAAAGACACCAATAGACCAAGCTCAAGTATTCGAGCTCTTTCAAAGAAGCACAAAAATATAAAGAAAATGCATTGGAGGTTGTGTCAGCCGTAACCATAAGGCCAGAATGAACAAAGATGAAAAGCCATAGAAGCATATTACCTTGTGCTTAGTAGAGAAAACAAAACCTCTCAAGCAGGCTCTTTCATGAAAACTTCAGATAAAGCTCGAGTTCAAGCTCATAAAGGTCGACAAGGAGTAGGCACAGAAAGACAAAGGATATCAGAAAACAACCATGAGTAGGCCACGACCTTGTGGTTCTTTTTGTTTTTTCAATAAAGAAAAAGAACTACGATACAAAGAAAATCAAGCTTTACTAGATGAATTTTTGACTATTAGAAAGAAAAACTGAAGTTTCTCAAAGCACGTGAAGTCCAGTTTTAGTTCAATCATGGCGGCATGCTCTCAGGCAGAGCTCGTTTTTCTTTAGAGTGATCATTTGCAAAATGAATCATTATTAGGGTTTGGCATCTTTTTCTTATGCCCTAATTCGAGCCAACCTTATCATTATCTAGAATATTCGGTCAATAGCACATAGGAATTTTGAATTAGGTTAATCCTTGCATTATAATTTTATTAAAATCTGAAGTTAATGTTTGGTGGCCAAAATTTTATATGCCTACATCAAGCTTAGAGGAATGATGGAGTTGTCTTCCTAGGGTTTAGGGTTGTTTGTATTGAATGAAGGCGATGGACTTAAGGAGATTTGTGATTGATATGCCTTTGCCTTAGTGGAAAATGAAAGGTGCCTATACCTTAGATATGTTATTTCAAGGATGCCAATTAAGGTTTGAATGGTAAATATCTATGATCTAAGGTTAATATCACTCATGATTTTAGGGTTATTTTCAATTGATTTTAGAGAAATCAATTAAGGATTTCGTATGAGGAAGTGATATGTATTGATATTTTTATGATTTTTATTATTTTTGAGAAAATCGAAGCATTGTAATGGAGAGATAAGAATGTATTTCTTTTTTCAAAAGATTTTATAATCTTTAATTGCAAAAAATAGACAAATTGTAAAATCTGTAATCTTGTAAAGTAGAATCGTAAAGCAATCTTTTATAAATTGTTTTATGATTTCTTGCTATTTTTAGCAGATTCATATTGACTTCTTCTCTTGGTCGGATTTACGTCTTATCTTGGAGAGATAAGGTGTTTTTGGGGCTTTTAAATTAGATTTAGCCTATTTTTAGAGGATTGACAATTTGATCATAAAAGCAATATGCTTTTTTATGCTTTTATGTAGTTTTTTGAGGCAATTTGAAGCTTTTTTCCTTGAGCTTCTTTGTGAGCTCGGATTAGGGTTTCTTGAGAGTTATGTCTTTGAAAGGACTTAGTCTTTTTGGGGCTCTCCTTCTCAGTTCAGATTCCAGTTCCTACTCATACACAATTTTGAGTTTGTGAAACCCTTTGTACTCAGTTTCAAATTATGGCATTCTCCTTCAGTTGAATAAAGACAACATTCCTACTTCTCGTTTCTGTGTTTACTTGCAGTTTCAGTTTGATATTATCTTGTGATTTCTATTTATAGAGTCCTTGTTATGTCCTTAGACTGTAATTATTAATGCAAAAAGTTCAAAATACAGGTTGCATGTTGTACTTCAAGTCAGGTTTTCATGCAAATTATTTATGTATCAATTGTTCATGAGACGTTGTGAGATATTGTGTTTTTTTCTGAAAGTTGTTTGTGAGGAAGAGATCAAAGTCATCATTAAATCATTACCAAGTTTTGAAAGTCATCTGTTAGGCATAGGTTTTAGTTTCAGTCATCTTTTTATCCCTTTCCTCAGAAATTATTTAGAATAGGATCAATCATTCAGAGAACCAGCTCACTCTGGAGATTCCTTTGCTCAGATCGCCCACATCTGAAGAAGGTTTCCATGTTTTAGCAGGTTGTTGAATCTTGCATTCAATAGGGTGCAAATCTATTGATAATAGGTAGTAAATATAAGTTTGGGGAATTTACTGAGATGCTTGGTTGGAGAGAAGACCGGAAGTTGGGATTTAGTCCTTGCACAAGCAGAGTTTGCTTACAATAATTTAGTGAACAAGAGTACCATAAAAACACCTTTTGAGATTGTTACTAGAATTCATCCTAGAGGATTATTTGAGTTGAGAGACATCAATATGGAAGATAAAAGAAGTGCAGAAGCAGAGGAATTTGCACAACATATGAATAAAGTGCATACTCAAGTGAAGGAACAATTGGAAGACATGAACCAAAAGAATAAGAAGAAAGCAGACGAAAAGAGGAGACATAAGGAGTTCAAAGTTGGAGATGAAGTGATGGTGTATTTGAGGAAGGAAATATTTCCAATTGGCACATACAATAAGCTGAAGATGAGGAAGTTTGGACCCTGCAATATTTTGAAGAAATTTGATTCAGGAAATGCATATGAAGTGGAGTTATCGGATGGCATGGGAATATCACCTATATTCAACATTGCAGACCTACATCAGTACCATGAAGCAAAATTTAGTGAAGACAATAAAGTAAAATTGGAGAATCAATTTCCTAAACAACAATTAGATGAGATTGAAGAGATTTTGGATATTAGAGATGGGAGGAAAACTCGTGGAAGACAATACAAAGAATATCTTATGAAGGGGAAAGGTAGACCAATGGAGTATTATTCTTGGATTTCTTACGCTGAGGTAGACCGTCTTGGTTTTCCTTTAACCCCAACAAAGTGAGGGCCTCACTTTTCAATCAACCCTGGGTGTCTGATGCAGGAGCATCCTTGGTTCTTGGCAATCTTGCACCAACCAAAAATATTTTCTTAAGTTTTTGTTCTTGTTCAGTTCATGTTGGTGGATTCACCATATTTGCTCATCGGACCCTATGGATCTATGTTTTCATTGAGGACATGTTCATTTTCCTTATTCCAAGATTTGAGCGCGATTGGATATTTTTCCAGCAAGTTATTGCTACTAGATTTGATGGCAGTTCCTTGAACCGACACCAAAATAATTTTCAAGCTTAACGGCTAATTTGATCGTTCGTGAATCGTTCATGTAACTTGTGGATCTTGGCGATGTGATTTTAATTGTTCCATGGAGTTTCCCCTACCTTAATTATAGGTCCACACTTCATCCTATGCATTCACCGAGGAGTAATTCAAATTTGAGGCTGACCTGTTCATGCACACGCTACATTTTCCCTCATTGGGGATTGTAATGATCTTTGGCCGACACAAAAGATTCTAGACCTACAGATATGATATAAAGCTTGTAATAGATCATTAGAAGGGAGAGGGATTAAGTCAAAAAAATATTAGGTTTTGATATTTTAGAAATCAGCTCGCATTAAGGATCATATAATAATATTGTATTT
This sequence comes from Sequoia sempervirens, assembly GCA_007258455.2. Taxonomy (NCBI): domain Eukaryota; kingdom Viridiplantae; phylum Streptophyta; class Pinopsida; order Cupressales; family Cupressaceae; genus Sequoia; species Sequoia sempervirens. The sequence continues at coordinate 10,706 of VDFB02303870.1, read as the reverse complement.
AGAACATATTGTATCAGGCCTATAAGCCAAATTTGTACGCCCAGATGTTGCCGACTAATTTTAATTGAGATTTTTGTTAATGAGCATGTTTTAATTTGCATTTTCCTCCATATTTTGTGTTGCTTCTGTTGTGTGACTCCTGTTGCATAGTCTGGATTGTTCTCTTTGAGGACCCTCCTACCGTGGTTGTGCCACACTTAAGTGCTAGTGCTAAGGCACCTAGAATCTAGTGCAAAGGATTTAAGACTTGCAACCATAAGGTTTCCCATGAATCATAAGTTGCTAACAATGCAATAGGCCACCAAAAGTTTCAACCAAACCACAACACGAGCTGCTAATAACCACCAACCAGACTGTCAAACAATACCAATTGCTATAGTTGACCATCGCCCCTACATTTCCTAAGCAACCACCACCACTAGCTCCACCACCCATGTGCCACCATTGGACCACCAAGTTCCTATAAGGCTTAAAATAGACCCTTTTTTCCATTTTGCATAACTATATTCCTAAGAGGAAATTTTTTATAAACAAATAATCAACAAAAAAAAATGATTTTGTCACAGACATAGTGGTGTCATCAAAAACTTTATTTTGCATTGTTTTAACACATTTTTTGGCCTCCAAAGTCATATTTGTAAGAAAAATGTGACAAGGAATAACTTGCACCTTGATTGTCAAAATTTTACACTTTTTTTTATGAGCATTAGAATTTCACAAGGAATTCAATTTAAATGTAAATATAATTCCCATTTTTAAAAAATTGTAAAAATCTTCATGAGTTATAACTGAAAAATTTAGGCATCCAATCTTTCAAAAACTTGTATTTTTTCTTGCATATCATTCTAGGGGGGCTTAAATAAAATAATCAAAGGGGGATATCTTGAGTTGTTCCTTTAAGAACTTTTGTGGGTTGCATTTTTAACAATGGCATATTTCCCTTAAGTTTTTTTCTTTCAACACTAATCATTTTAAGGGAATCTAAACTTGAATTAAGGATGTTCCTTGAGTTGTGCCTATGAGCACTTTCATGAGTTATGTATTTGAACACTTCCACATTTCCCTTTCAACATTTTTTTCTTGTACTACTTTTTTTTTTATCTTGTTGATCTCCAAATCCATGGAAAATAAAATGTGATTATTGTAAGAAGAAAATGCATACCATAGATGATTGCATGTTTAAGAAAACTTGATGGATTGGAACTTTCTTGGAAAATTAATCAATTAGCACAACTTTGCATTACAAATGGAGTCAACTTTCTAGACTCTTCTAATCTAGCACTTGCAAAAAATTCCAGTCTCACTTAAACATCTTGGGAGACACCATCATTTGGAGATGAACAATGTATTCTGATGAAATGCATTACGATCTCATCACTTATTACTACTTGAAAATTTAAAGTTGGTTCCTTGAGAACTTCCAATAATTATTTGCACCAGGATACCATTTTTTTCAGGTCCATCACAATGGGACATATTTCTACCAAATATTACATCTTATTTGTAGAGTCGCATATTACATATTTGGAAGACATCATTAAGGACATAAGTCTTCTATATTGATAAAAATTCTTACCCAACAAATTTTTTTAGAGATGCTTCATGAGAGCGTCCAAAAATTCTTTGGAGAATGACGTCACATGGGATTTGGATTGTATCTTTTAGAGTTAGTCAAGGACTCAAGCTCCCAAGATCACCTACAAAACCAAAAAATAACCTTCTACAAGAGAGAAAAATAAGAGCATAAATTTACAATAATGAATGCAAAATAATATTAGATCAAATGTGATCAATATACGATACTTGCAATATGCAATGCAATGGCCATGAATTTATAAATGATATCACTTGGTTATATATCCAAGGTGAGACATAAGAATAGACATGATCATGAAAAGTTTCTTAATCCTATGACATGAGAAAACTAATATTAAATTACCTAGGATACAAGAAGTAAATGAAATAAGATAAGATAAGATAATTCCAATTAAGACTTCTAGAAAGAATCCTAGGACCTAAGTAAACTTAACATGTGAATAGGACCTACTAGGTGAAATAGTTAGATAAAATACCATATTCAAACCAACAATAGCCATACAAAATTTATTGGCATTCCGCATATAAAATATTTGGTTCTTGTTCTAAATCAACCTTCACATGAATTATTTGAGTAAGTTATAAATATTTCATCTAGGTCTTTGGATCATGTACAAAAATTAAAGACCTTCATCTTACTTCATACATATTCCTATCAAGAATGGGAGGTCAATTTTCACACATTTTTGGTGTTGTTTCTTCCCAAGGGGAGAAATATTGTTTAATATTCATGGATAAAATTTAGCATCAAATTTTGAGCATCTACCAACACTACGAGCATCATCTTGAGGGGAGGCTGCATGGTTTCTCTTCTGATCTCAAACTTGAAAGGGAATATTTCTTTGCATAGAGTTCTTTCCTTCTCAAATTTTGGGGGGGTCACATAGACCTTCTCTCTTTCCTCTCCTATGAGGGGAAAATGTATTATACTTATGTGAAAGAAGTATTCCTTGGGGGTCATCATGAGTCCATCTATCACTTATCTTCTTCACTTGTAAATTTCATTTCATTTGCATCATTTTTCTTTTGGAGAAGAGTTTTGTTCCCACTAGGTTTTTTCCTTTACTATTTGTTATGATGGATTTGTATGTGAGTACCTATCATGGCCTTGCAATCGAGAATCATTTCATCTTGCATACATTACTCCCTAAGTTGCACTTATGGGTGTTGGTGTGAATAAAAACCTTGTACCTAGCTAATTCTTACTAGGGGACTTATTCACATGTTAAATTTACTTAGGTCCTAAGATTCTTTATAAAAGACTTAGTTGTCATATCTAGATCCTATTTTTTTGAATCTTATGTCAAGTTAGTTGTCTCATGTCATAGGATTAAAACATTTGTCATTATCTTGTCTAATCATATGTATCACCTTGGATATATAAACAAGGGGTTCTCATTTGTAAATAAATTCCATTGGATTTAATTCTATACCATTACAATCTTGAGCATTACATATTGATCTTCTATTTGTGCTTTTCATTTGGCCTCTAGATCTTGGGTGGCTATTCCCATAGCTAACTCTAGTTCAAAGGGGGGGAATTGGTGTAAATAGTGACGTTATATATCTAGTTAGCTATTAGCCTACCTAGGAGAGTCCTATTCACACTAGTTAAGTCTCCACTTAGGGAATTTTACCTTTTTGTCTCACTTCATGTGGTTGAGACTCATGTAATCACCTATCAATACACCTATTGCATGCATAATTGCCACTTGATCACACACTTGTCAAGTGAGCGCACAAGTGTTGCACCTTTGGAGGGGTAGTTAGTAATTTATTCCTACCTTCTTACCTCCTCTATATTTCCTGTATAAGCAAGGATCTCATTATATTTTATACACCATTCTTATAGCTTCTTTTGGAGAACTTCTTAATGCAATTATGTCATATTGACATTTTCATCTCTTGGAATCATTGGTTTTCTTTTATGAATTTATATGTATCTTAGAATCTCTCTTAAAAAGTTCTTGGTTAATTCATATGTTTTTAAATTTCTAACACTTATATGCATGAATATTACGATACATCTTTACACATGCTCTATGTACTTACATAAATATTATTTTGATATTCATTATTTCCTTCTCACATTCAATGTTACATATGATATTTTCTACATTTTTTTTATATAATTACTTATCATTTACATTAAATAAAGTTTATATTTCTTCTCCTCCAATTCCATACATACTATAAATGCAACCAATTGGAGGAGTAATATATTATAAAGCTAATTTTTTCCTATTGTTGAGAATTTAGGTGTTGAATTCACTATATAAAGACTCGTCACCATATCAATATGGTTCTTGATTTCACTACATGCCCACAATTGAGAAAATTTCTATCACATTTCTCCAACTAAGAATAGCACATCTTTCCATCAATTAAGTAGATTCACATGGCCTATTGAATGTGCCATATTACATTTCCACAATCAAGTGAAGTATTTTTTATATAAATTTTGTAGAGGTAAATTGCTAACTCTTCTCTATATTTCTTATTTTTTGTAGATGTGCATGTGTGAAATGTGGAAAGTTAGTAAATCGACACAAACCTTAATGAAACGAATTATATCAAAGATTCAAAGCAAAGAAGCTACTCTAAATTGCAACAAAACATATCTTTTAAGAACGTCTCATTGTCCTCTATTCTTAAAGATTCCTTTAACCCTTTGGCCCTCAAATTTCTATGTGCACAAAGGCTATTAGAATGACACTTAAGAAACGAGATTAGTATTCAACAAGCAAGCCAACTAAGTTCCTACATGAAACTATACAATGGAAAGGATAATGGATACTATGATGAATGGATGATGGTGTTAGATGATTCGAGGTAGATACTATGGTATTGAGATGGGATGATTCTACATATGCTCAAATGAAAACTATGGAAAACTAAGATGATACTCCATATGCTCAAATGCTAACTATGAATATGCTAATCTAAAATGCAACTATGATGCAAAGGATGACATAAAATGCAACTGTGAAGCAAAGTATTACTCTAAGATCTAACTATGGTGCAAAACATGGTATAAAATGTAACTATAAGACTCCAAAGTGCTCCCAAGCTCAAATGATATTTTTGCATAACTCTATTGAAAAGTGGATGCCAAATACAATGCCAAAGGGTTGTATTTATAGCCTTTTCCAAGCATCTTGTGAGGTGGCAATGATCAATGGTCCAGATTTGAACAAGAAGAATGAATAGTGGAGATGGAGAGAATCAAGATGTTATCCCCTTGACCAAAGACAACATACCATTTGGATGGAGGAATCTCTTGACCAATGGGCAACATGCCAAATGGATGGAAGACTCAAGTGTGGGAAGAAAAGACCATGTGTTTGAAAATTGGTGGAAGTGTGTGAGAAATAAGCCATGTGCTTTTAAAAATTGGTTGACGATAATTCTAATTAAAAATTAGAATTATTTAATTTCATGTGACCTTGGTGAGGTGACACAAAAAATTGTAGACATGTGCTTGAATTCCTAATCGAGATTAGTGAAGATTAATTAAATAAAACAAGCTTATGGAAATTTTTTTATTTAATTAATTTAGAAGAATATGATTTTAGATTTGGAGAATTTATAATATGAACAATATAAATAAATTGAGAATTTATTTATATGTAGTCGGAATATTAATTAAATAACTAGTATTTAATTAATTAAATGCCATGACCGATTTTAGGTGTATACATTTTGCCCCTCTTTGAAGTAATATGTTTACACATTGCTTCAAAGAAAAATTTGATATCGATGCCAAGAAAATTTTTGATGCCCCAAATGTTGATTTTCAAGTACTGACGGATATATGCCCCCTCGAGAGATAAATCAATGAATTTTGGAATTTTGATGATTTGTCAATTATTTGATGATTTTGCAATGATGTGATGATGATGCAATGTTAAACCAATGATACTTTGATAACAAAAATGATTTATCTCTTGAAATTTGATTCCAAGCTCACTCCTTTAATAGTTTTGATTAGTTAAAGCCCATTTTTGGTAAAAAAAAAAATAAATCCCACCATAATTCCCTCCATTAACCTTTAAAAGGTAAAAAGGGGGAAAAAATTCATTTGCACATTGTGAGTTTGGAGAATTTGGAGAGTGGAGACTAAGAGGAAGATGATCCCATATCATGCATCGTTTCAAGCGTGTTCGCGCCATGGTCGTACTATCTGACTAGACTACATGCAGCACTATGAGAAACCTCTTTGGTCATTTTCCCACCCTTTTTTGGTGTCTTGAACGGTAGATGGGTGTTGTAGGCCATTTAAGGTCATTTTGCACAGGTATTTTTGCTATTTGAGGTCATTTTGGGTGTTTATGAGGGACTTCAACGCATATTGCGAAATGGCACATTTTTCACATGAAATGGCACATTTGAGGCCTAAATGGTGCATATTTTAGGTGTTTTAGCGCATTTGTATCCATGCTTTCATGTTTGGCCTATTCCAGCGCATTTTGCTGTCCTAGGGGTGTTTTCAGGGTTTGTCCTTGATGAGTCTTGATGGTTTGCCTATTTGATGATGTTTGATTGATTAAAGTCCTCTTGATTTTGGAAATGTTCATTGATTATGTCAAATGTTGCATTGTTGATGTTTGTTGATGCTTGTTTAATGTTCATGAATCATGTTAGTCATTGCATTGTGATGTTCAATGATGCTTTGATTGATTTCAATCTGATTGTGTGATGTTTGTTGCTTGATTGATGTTTGATAAGATAGTTGATGATTTGATCTCATGATAGGTGAGAGTCAAATGATAGGATAACTTGATGATGTATCAACCTCATGATAGGTGAGCATCGATGGTAGGATTGATGATGTATTGACCTCATGATAGGACTGATGCTTGATCAAACTCATGATAGGTAGGTTTGATGATAGGACTGATGATTGATTGACCTCATGATAGGTGAGGATCAATGGTAGGATTGATGATCTATCGACCTCATGATAGGTGAGGATCAATGACAAGACTGATTCTTGATTGACCTCATGATAGGTGAGGATTGATAATAGGATTGATGATTGATTGACCTCATGATAGGTGAGGTTTGATGATAGATTCACTGATGATTGTATTGATTGATTGACTTGATGATTTATTTGATAGATTGACTAATAATCTTGATTGAACATGATTTGATTGACTGGTGATCTTGATTGAACATTGTATTAGGGCTAAATTTGATAAATTGATTGATGTAATGTTGATTTGTTTCTCATGATATGATTAGGAGGACCTTGATGTTCTTCATTCTTAGGAGTATTTCCCGAAGACATGGGATATGATTTGTCAGTTGATGCAGGCTGATTTAGATATTATCGCGTGTTGTGGTTTGAAAACATTGTTAGATATACCCCAATATAGGATTAATAGGGGTTTGTTGACTGCTTTGGCGGAGAGGTGGCATAGTGACCACAACACCTTTCATCTGGCTACTAGGGAGATGACAATTACTCCTGAGGATGTGTATCGTATCTTGCAGATTCCAGTGGTTGGCGAGATAGTTGTGTATGACAAAGTAGAACAGGGTGGGACCAATGCCTTGCGTAGGATCTTTTGAGATGATCATGTTTTAGGATATGTGGTCCCCTGGCAAGAGATGATCAGCAGATATGATCCTCTACCATGTGTTAAGTCCAGGTTCGTTGGTGGATTCCTTTGTCTTGACCGCAGGTCAAAGGGATTATCAGTCGGTTGGGGTTGGGTATTGGAGCATATGATGTTGGAGGGGACCATATATGCATGGGGTTCTTGTATGTTAGCCCATTTGTATCATGATTTGTACTAGGTTGTTTATTGTGGGGGGGTGAGCCTCTCTTCTGGAATTACGATGTTGCAGATATGGGTGTGGGAGCATATAGCAATCACTCGGCCAGTGGGAGATAGACAACAACCGGCGAATAGACCTTATGTGTTCAACTACACTGGTCCATTTGTTCAGCATAAGCTGCGAAAATTAGAGTATTGGAGATGTTCCTTAGATGATCTGGAGACTGTGACATGGTGCCCTTACTTGGATTGTGAGGTGTGGCCAAAGGATCAGGTGGAGATGCCATACATGTTGCTATCATGATACTTGATGGGACGAACACATTCTACAATCGAGAGATATTTGTATCTACGGGTTTGTCATCAGTTTGGACGAGTTCATGGGATGCCTCAGGGGGTTTCCCATTATACACGGCAGTGACAGGACACAACAAATTGGGGTCTTTCTATTTCATATGGTGATGCTCGTACTGATTATTATACATTGGCGCCAATTTCGTGGGATTATGCTCCACATGTTGTAGATGCAGGGATGACAAAGGATTATTTTGAGTATTTCTACACACATCCCTTTCTAAGATTATTGAGTCCTGATGAGCCAGTTCCTCCATTTGATGATGATGATAGGGCACTGCCTCAGGAACGGAGACAGAGGGGGGATGGAGAGGAGGAGGAGAGTGATAGCGGGTATGGAGGGGATGAAAATGGAGCTAAGGGTGGTGGTGGTGGTGGTGACGATGGTGGTGGTGGTGGTGGTGATAGCTCAGATGCAAGGACATCAGGTGCAGTTGGTAGTCACATTCTAGATTTTGTAGTTCCTAGACATAGGAGGAGTATTGTTGTACCTGAACCAGTTATTTCTAGGATTCATATTGGATCCCCCTCTCATCAGCAGCAGGCACAAATAGATGCATTACAGGAATAGATTTAGATTCTTCAAGCTTAGTTAGTGCAGGCTCAGGCATAGGTTGGCCAGGTTCAGACACTGATGGCTAAGAGAGATGCAACTAAGCAATAGGTATAGCAGGTACATACATAGGTTCAGACTCTTCAAGGTCAGTTAGTGCAGGCTCAGGCACATGTTCATACACTAACGGTTGAGAGAGATGCAGCTAGGTAGTAGGTACAATAGGTACAGGTATAGGTTGTCATACTTACTACAGAGGGATGCCTTGAGATGACGGGCAGAGTAGGCCAAGGCCATTACTGAGAGATTACAACAGGCTATAGCAGCTGCTAGTACATCTGATTATTTCAGAGAGATTCGACACACTGCTCAGGAGGCTCAGTTTTATAGGGGTAAATATCATGAGGTGGTTCCTCCCAAGCGGTGAGAGAGCTTTGCACAGTCTCGATCTGGCAAGTCTTGGTCTCAGACTGTTAGCATGGGTGTTACATAGCCATTTCTTGGAGATAGGAGAGATCTTGGTGCAGGTCTATCAGGTGGAGGAGGTATTGGTTTTGTGATGCCAACACCGTCTGGGAGGAGCACGAAATCGCTATAGTTAGGATAGCATATTTTGATGTACTTTGGACATGATGTATACACTGTTGTGACATTGATGATATGTACTTCTTGTTTTCAAACTTTACGATACAGTGCCATTTTTTATATTGATGTACTATGTGTTATACTTTTGGATATCCTTGTACACTTTGACATTATGATTTTTGAGGTTATATGATATGCGGCGATGATTATGATCTATCTGTTGATATGATGATAGATGTATATGATGCATTTAATTTCCATGCTATGATTATGATTATGATATGTATTTAATTTCTATGTTATGATGACGATTATATGTCATGTGATGGATTTTATATTTGTACTTTTCTGATGCAAATAAATGATGTAAGGAATGAATGAATGTGTATATGAAATGGTTGTGTGATGGTACCTAATTCTATGAGAATGTATGGAATGATGATATGATATGATAATGCAATGATGGATGATTCTATATGTTTTATGGATTTGTGCAAATGATGTTTTATGCAATGTGAAATGGATTTGATTATGCAATAATGATATGTGATGAAATGTGATGTTCATATTGATTATGTATGGATGCGATGATAAAGATATATAATGATTATGTAAATGTGTGATGTTTTGTAATGATGAATTATGAATATGTGATGCAAGTGATTATGCAGATGATTGTGTTCTAGGGTCTTAAGCTTAAATGAGTGAGTCTATCCAACTTCCAAGGGTTATGAGAAGGTTTCCATCAGTTGATTCTTTGTTAAATTAAGCTTTCACAAAACTTGACATATTTCCCAATTATTTTGGAAATCTGAAGAGATTCACTCATTTAAGCTTAGTGAACCACTTTCCTAATGCCACTATATGAAATGATTTTGATTATGTAAATGAGATGTGATGCACATCATTTTGTGTTTTCCGATGCAAATATTATGATGTGATGCATGGATGGATGAACGATGTTGTAATGTTTTCTAATGTATGCAAATGATGATGCAACTGATATGCAACTAAATGAGAATGATATGTTTTTGGAAATGTCCAGTGTACTCAATCCATTAGTGCAAGAAATAACATCATTGTTGTAGCTTTGGAAATCCCATAAATATAGATGCAAACTAACATGGATGCAATCTACTCTAACCATGCAGATCTTGTATGCAAGAGTTGTCATTCATAACAACCGATTTGTCGTGCTTTTATCATCATTAGACCTTTAAAATGTTGAAAGTGAGTACAAGCATCAATGGTATATTTAGACCATGATGACCTGAGTACTACTTCCATGATGTTTGATAGTGCAAGTTAACACAAGCATCTACGTATAATTAAACCGAGATGACTTGAGTATTGCTTGCGTAAAAGACAAGTTAACCATTTTCTATGCAAATTTAGAATGCATCAATGCTTTGTGGCAGCATCTCGTGAATTTGCACTAATAATTAACTCATGAATGGCGAGAAAAAGAAAAATCATACTCCTTGCTCCTCTAGTTTGATACATCACCGAGGGGCTCTAGAGATATGTTAACAAAAATCAAAAGTATAACAGTGAGAACATTCGAGTGTGACATATTAAACCGATGATTAGAAGGAATTTATCATCCATTTGAAGTTTGTTTTTGGTTTGATTGATTTGGCCTTTTTGATTTTTGGATGGTTGATGTGTTCATGTTTGTGAGATTGATGTTCAATGTTGAATTGCACTATGATCATTGTTTTGGGTTGTGTTGTACTACTTTTGTTTGTCTATTAGTTCAAGGTCAAAGTTTATTCCCCCCAGTGAGTTTAGGATTATGCCCCCAATCTAGGGTGAGACACGACCACAATGCC
>VDFB02303869.1:0-36341 GCA_007258455.2 Sequoia sempervirens | reverse complement strand
GGATTCGTTGGATAGCCTAATGAATTATGAGAAAGAACTCTTGGATGTTGGATCTCATAAAAACTGATTCTAGGGGGTCAAAAGCTTGGGTGCCCTTGGCTAGCTGGGGTGCCCAACTCCTCCAGAGTTAGATTATTTTCTGTGTTTTTATCTTTCAATTTTGACTTTTTCATTTTGCACAAGTTTATCCCTCCGTTCAACTTGCAATATCTGGTGCTTGACAAGTCTGATGAGCTCACTGATGAATCCATTGAAGAGCTTGTTCAAATCTGAAGAAAAGTTCTTAGAGGTTACAAACCCTAATTTCCACTTTTTAGATGCTCAAAAGCTTGGGCGCCCCTAGCTACCTGGGGTGCCCATGATCACCAGACTAAACAATTTTTAGGCATTTTCCAATTTCTCAAATTTATCTCCTATGCTCTATCCTCCATTTGATTTGCAACTGCGAGTGACTAATGAATCGGACGATCTGGCTGAGGCATTCACTAGATAGCCTGAGGAATTCTGAAGAAGATGAGCATACTTGCAAGCCCTAATAGCTGGATTAGCCCTCTTAAACCCCTAGGCGCCCCTAACTACCTGGGGCGCCTTTATTTTTCAGACTTGGAATATTTTTTAATGATTTTCATGATTTCTAGTTTGCTCCTTGATAAAACTTCTCTATTCAATCCACAATTCCGACTGACTCATTGATCCAATGGACCTACTGTTGGATTCATTGTAGAGCCGGATGAATTCTGAGAACAAACTGTTGGAGGCACAAACCCTAGAAACAACATCTGAGGCTTTGAAAAGATGGGCGCCCCTAGCTACCAGGGGCGCCTTTACTAGCAAGAGTTAGTTTTTATTTCAACTTTTTCAACTTTTCTTCATTCCTTGTTTCTCACTCCGTGCTCACCGTTGCTGCATTCCTCACGTCGGAGATTGAAAAATAATCTAAGGAAAAGTCAGCTAGGCGCCTTCAGGGGTGCCTAGCATCTCCAATGTTAGTCAAAATTTCACCATTTTCAAGATTTGCTAGCTTCCCTCCTTCCTTCTCCATTCCACGAACATCCTTTCTCGTTTGCTCTTTGATAAAACTTCTCTATTCAATCCACAATTCCGACTGACTCATTGATCCAATGGACCTGCTGCTAGATTCATTGCGGAGCCGAATGAATTCTGAGAACAAACTATTGGAGGCACAAACCCTAGAAACAACATCTAAGGCTTTGAAAAGATGGGCGCCCCTAGCTACCAGGGGCGCCTTTACTGGCAAGAGTTAGTTTTTATTTCAACTTTTTCAACTTTTCTTCATTCCTTGTTCCTCACTCCGTGCATTCACCTCACATCGAAGATTGAAAAATATTCTAAGGCAAAGTCAGCTAGGCGCCTTCAGGGGCACCTAGCATCTCCAATGTTAGTCAAAATTTCACCATTTACAAGATTTTCTAGCTTCCCTCCTTCATTCTCCGTTCCACGAACATCCTTTGTTGTTTCTCAATCTATGCAGTACTTGAGACCTTGAATCTGACACCTGGCAGTTGACCATCCTCCATTGATGACCTTGGAGCTCCCGTTTTAACTTTTGAAAAAGCAGAATAGACCCACCAGGGAAAAACTAATCATTTGACGATTTTGATTGGACCAGCTAGACTACAAAGTATTTTAAACCAATCAAAATCAGTTTGAGCCCTAGAAGCAAAAATTCTATTTTTAGAAAATTTTGCCAGTATCCATATGGGAAGAAACCCAGAAAAATTCTATTTTCAAGAACTTTCTATTTTTAGAAAATTTCCGAGGGCTGAAAAACTGAGATCTAGATTTTGTAGACAAGGTCACTCTAAAGTGACCTAGATCATCAGATTTTGAAAATTTTGAGTTTTTGACCAACATGCGTGACATGCAAATTTTCATTTTTTGACCTTTTTGACAATTTTTACAAGACTTTTACCAACTCTTTTTCTAAAATGCCTTAATGAAGCAAAAATTTTAATTTTGGGTACAACAAACTATAAAATATAATCATGAACAGCTTCTCAAATAATTTGAATTGCATTGATTTTCATTGAACATTTTTCAAACAATTTTCTTACAAAAACTTCTTATTGGCAACTTCATTAACTAGTGGATAAATATGCAATGAACATGGGATTATGCCGATATAAATCAGAAATACATACAAACTGGAAACTGATTTTCTGACCTCAAAACAATACCATTAATGTTTGCAGATGGTGCTGGTCAGAGGATAGATACTCTTGGGAAGTACAGATACACCTACAGTAATTCTTTGTACCATAAGATTCAGAAAATAAACACTTTGTGGAAATGGATTTCTGAATTCTGTGACTCTTGTTACAGCAGCAACAACTCCTTGTGAACTACAGCTGATTTTATTGAAGGCAAAATACTTCAAAACTGCTGCATACAATAAGGATAACTACTGGTACCAAACAGCGATCTATATGGAAAGAAACTTGCAAATGGAACCATAATTAACAACCTCCAAATGTCTTCAGGCAACTGCGCCTTCATATGATCAATAGAAATATCAAAATATTACTGTTTGTCCTGCTCATCAGTGCTGCTCCAATCATACTTTGTATAGCAAATCTGAAACTTCAGATATGTTTCACTGTTCATAGACAACAAATCTCCTTCAAATCACTTGAAATGGCCTGAGTACAAGGCGGAATATCAACGAAGGTTATCAGAACCCTTGCCAGGGACTCCACCTAGCTTCCTCAACTATCATGTCCACTTCCTTGTTGTTGCGGTCTGCAACAAGGGGCAGCCTGCAAGTTGAACTCCTCGGGCTCCTCAAAAATTTATTTCGCTGTTCCTAAAACCACCCTCATTACCAGTGCACCACTCTTCCAGCAAGAACATACAGTGGCCAGCAGACAGAATAAATAATATTTATTGGGGTGGCTAGAAATTTATAGCATAAACTCTTATGAAGTGCCTCAACACTGCCTCTGTAAGATATGCATGAAATCTCCAATTCATTTCATACAAATTTATTATTTCTTCACAAATCATAATATGTTTTACCATGCAACTCAATACCAAAATCCTGCAAAATAGACCTCCTCCTTCGGCACAAAATGTCAAACTGAATCCTTTCAGCACATTCTACGACCCTGAACAAATCACGTCATATTGGCTATGGAAGATCTTTGACTCCCGAAATCAATCTTCACCTTAGGGTTTCCATCCTACGGCAGTAGAAGTCTGCTCAACTCCACAACTGGGGTTTTAATAAAATATCAAATGCCAAGAATATCCAGAAAAAAGAGCTTTCTTTCCTCCAATCCCCTTTTATAAGCACTTATTCAATAATAAAGCATTGTTATTTGTGTCCTTATTTTCACCTCCAAAAAGTGACTTTAGACTCCTTTTTAAGTTGTCTTTTAACTTTTTACTTTTTCAACAACTTAACATTTAACTATTTAAATATTTAATTATTTTCCACACATCCAGCCAAAGTTACAGAAAACATTAAATGTACCAAAAATGAATTCTGACCTCACCAAAATACTCTCAAGCTCTCAAAATAACGAACTCGATGAAAATTAGTGCTTTTCAAAAATAGCAAACTTCTCCAAGAAGTTTGGAGAGCTCCTTGAATGTTGAAACTACATCCAAAAAGTACCATTGGACTCATCTTGATTTCCTAAACTCACTACCACTGTCAGGATTTCCCTCCGATAAAGTTGGCATTCTCCAAGAATCTTGGAACTTCCCAAAACAGTTGGCATAGACCAAAAAGGGACATTACATGGTGCTCATCAAGGATTTTCCCCAATGGACACCAAAATAGGAATTCCATGCCTTGAATGCCAAAGAATGAGTTGGCGCTCATCGATGATTTTCTCCGATGGGCGCAAAAATCAAGAATGCCATGCCTCAAATGCCAAAAACAAAAGTTTGCACTCATCAAGGATTTTCCCTCAAAGATGCCAAATCAAGAATTGCATGTCTCAAATGCCAAAACACCAAATGTGGCCCTCATCAAGTATTTCCCCCAAATCTCTACCTTGAATGCCAAAAACAAAAGTTGGCACTCAGTGGGGTTTTTTCATGATGGACACCAAAATCAAGAAATTGATGACTTGGATGCAAAACTAAAGATGTTAAAATGTGACACCAAAAATGAACAAGGAATGGGCACTTTGAGTGTTTTTTTATGAGTTTTTGAATGATTTTATAGAAACTTTTCATCCTTCATTAAAATTGCTTCATTTTTCTGTTCTCGAACATTGTGTCATAAAATCTCTAACTTCAACGATTTTTCCATCATTTTACCACCTCCGAAAACCATTTCACCTGATGGAGATTGAAATTGTACTATTGAGCCTCTACCATTGCTTGCCATCTATTGCTTTTTTGCTAAAAAGATAGCAAAATCAAAAAATCAACTTTCTAAAATATAAAGTTGTGATTTTTGAGCTTATCTCCTCGATTCAAGACAACAAAAAGTAAAAACGTATACTTTTCTAAAAATAGAATGTTTGATCTCAACACTTCACAAAAACTACCTGGCTTGAATATTAGGCCCTCCAAAATGACAACTTTATGCTTCAAAGGCAATCCTCGTGTATGTTTTTGTCTCAATGTGCTAGAGAAGATTGTCTTAGCCTCAATCTTTCTTGCATGTGTCTCTTTTCTCCCACAATAATCTTTCTTTAAACTTCACCCTTTCTTTCATGAGCTAGCGTTGGAGTTGAAACCTCCTTCAAGATTTATAGCTTGATAATCTTTATGATGAGCAACTTGCATTTATCATTAGTACACCAAGATAGACCAACACCTAAGGAATTAACCACTTTGATAGCAAAGGTAACATCATTGGCATTGATGTGACAAGAATGAACTAACATTTGGCTACAAATATGATTAAACGCCAAGTTTTTTAGGGGTAGCAAATTTAGGTACCAATAGTATTGTAAATCTTTTGAATTTCCCTCACAAAGCCCCTCTTCACCTCACTATCTACAATAGGGACAACTTTGTCAGGCCTCTACACACACCACTTTAAGTTCAATGCATAGGCAGCCATGTGCATGGAAGTGTTGCAATTCTCCCACCTCTAATAAATGATGGTTTTGAATTTGCTTAGTATAGAACTACAAGGTGGGGACTTTCTTTTGTACAATAGCCTTTATTTGGTCGAGCATGTTATTAATGCACTCATAGACCTCCCCAAGGCTTGGAACATTGAAGCCCTCATTTCAAATCATTGTGCACACTCAAGATATGATAGTGACAATGTATTTGGCATAAAATCAAAATTTGCCACTCTTCATTATTTCCTTCACCCTCTTCCCCTACTCTAACTTGGACTAGACCCACCAATTTGAATTTTGTGTCATCACCATTAGTTGCATGGGCTCTTGCAACTCAATCACATCCCCAAGAGAATGAATTATGACCTATATCTAATCTCAACAATTTTAGAAAATTCCTTTTTGGTGAAGATCCAAAATAGCGCATTTTACAAATGATGATTGCACATAAACATATGCATATCTTTCATGCTAAGTACATGTTTGATCCAATTAATTTTGTCTATGTCCTTCAATGCATTGAACACACAAGTGATCTAGAAATATGTTTGTAGGCAATTTCAACCAACCCAACTACTTTGAGAACCTAGGCCCCACTATCACAACCTACACCAAATTCTTAGGCCAAACTCCTCAATAGCATCTCCAAGGATCTAAAACTGAAACTCAACATCCTTGAGGTGCCCCCAACAATTAACAAACGTAAAAAAGTAAGGGCCCTCTACACATGTCACCATGATATTGATGAGTGGACATTCTCTAATGCCTATCCACCCATCAATGATAATGTTGCATCCACTTGAGACCAATTTGGCCTTCATTTGCTCCATAAGAATGCTTATCTTGACATAGTTCTCATTCAAAATAGTGGTCCTCAACTTTGTCTCCCTTGGTGGCACATATAAAGCTTCTCCTTTTGCCAACTTAGTCAAGGCCTTCTTAACTAAGGAGAACGAGCAATACATTGGAATGCCACTGGTGAAGAATTGTCCAATGACATCATTTGCTTCATCTTTGACCTGTATATTGAACAAATCTACCCCTTCATTGGGTGTTTGAGATTAACATGTGATCTATGTTCCCCCTTAGGCTCTACTAAACCAAACACAAAAAGAGGAAATTGTAGCTATCAAGAAGTGCCAAAAATCCTCAGTGTTGTGGTAGCAGTTGATGTGTCATGCCCGTGACAGCAAACAATATTTTTCTTTGCCCTCTATTTCAGTGTCAAATTACCACATACCCCAGCACCTTTGCAAGAGATGTCAGGGAGATGTGCATTCACTTTAGTATTGTTGCCACTGAATCAAAGGGCGCCAAAATAGCATCTCCATTGATAAGTCCCCTCTGAACTAGTAGATTTGTTTGATTATATTTTTAAAGCAACAAGTCATAACAGAGTCTTCTTATCAAATGGCCATTTGGCAAATTCTTCCAACAACATGAAGGAGAAAATAAAATTAGCAGCACTCACAATTGAACTAGCTTTACCCCATCTATATTATCAGTTTGAAGTTCAATTTCTTGATTGGGATTTCCAACCTCCCAAACTCCTCATCATTACTTAGTGTTATGAGAACTCATAATGATAATACAGGAAATTAAATTTACGGCTTAACATTACTAAATTAACTTAATGCTAGGGCTCAAAACACAAGAATTTTCCTTTTTTTATTTTTACGTCAAGTTGCACTAAGCACAAAAGCAAGGAATACCCAAAAGTTACATTCCTTTTTCCTTCAACCTTGTTTGTTTGACAATTGGTTAGCCTAATAGTAAAATAATAAATTAGAATATCAACTAGTTCTTCAAACAAGGACTGACAATTGATGAAGCAGCAGAAGCAGAGTATAATATTGGCAAGAAAACAAATAGTTCGCATCCATGAACTACCAGCAAGTGAACAGTGGGACTGGTGAACTATAAATATATTATATTTAGTCGAGAAAATTGAGAGCATCTCCATAAAGACTTCGCATGTCAAAAGGCACTAAGCACAATAGATTTTTTCTAAATTTCAAGAGATAGTATGTTGAGATTCACCAAGTCTCCCCAAGGACTCACAAATCCAAGTCCAAGTCAAGCTTAGTGAGTTTGCAGCCGAGACTTGCATACTTGACTGAGTCAGTTAAAAAAAACAAAAAATCAAATTGAAATTTTTCAAAAAATAATCAAATTTAAAACATTTTTTTCATATCTTATATTTTATATTTTTAATTCCTGGGTTTTGGCTGAGTTTTCCACCGAGCCTAAGTCAGAGTCAGAGTCAAAAAATCAGCTTGCAGAGTTTTTACCAAGTCTAGATCTCAAAATTACAAATTACCCTTAAAAGCCCTTTATTACTTAGAAGTTGCCAAGCAAAGGAAAAATTAAGTGACATTTAAAACACCACCACTATCAACTTCAAAATCTGGAAAAGTATATACCATAAGGTCTAAAAAGGCATCAAGAATATGGCATATTGAAAACATCTTACTTATGATGCTTATCCAATATCGATACCTTGTCGACTTGGGCATGTATCAGCAAAGCTGCTTTCTTGTCCTTTGGAGTTGGCTGCACATGGAGAACATGGTATTTTCATCATTAAAGTACAAAGAAATCCAATTTTT
Organism: Sequoia sempervirens; assembly: GCA_007258455.2. Taxonomy (NCBI): domain Eukaryota; kingdom Viridiplantae; phylum Streptophyta; class Pinopsida; order Cupressales; family Cupressaceae; genus Sequoia; species Sequoia sempervirens. The sequence continues at coordinate 28,681 of VDFB02303869.1, read as the reverse complement.
ACATGGATATCCAAGCAATACAACTACTCTATTAAAGACTTCATCTATAGTTGGGAACCAAAATCATCACATCATGCCTCTTCTAAATCACATTCACGAAATTGTTTGAAAATCACATTAAATTGAGAAAATAAAAAACAGTAGATTACATAAACCCTAATGACATAAGCCTGGCATCCTATCATTTCATGAATTTTTAGAGGTCTACATGTAAAAGACAATTATGCATCATAGATTGACAATGGCATCTCTTTGTAGCCTAATAGAGCACAAATACACAATGGCTTCAAGCTTTTCAATATCAGTAACATGAGTATAGCACTAAACAGGCATAAAAAGGGTAGAACAATTATTAGTTAACCAATAATAGTATTAATGCCTAAAAGAGCCTTGATCAAACATCTTTCTGGTCATTTGAATATTAATGAATATGGGTGTTCAGATATTGAATGAAGGTAGGTAGGGCATTGTTGGAATACTGCATGTTACATGATTTGATTCCAATTTGGTAGACACCATGCTCCATAATGTTTTTGGTGTCACTTTAGGTGTTTGGTCTTACAGCAGATCCAATACAACATAATTTTGGAGCTACCATTCCCCTATTCTACTTTGTAGACAGCTGTAATGTCCCCTTTTGAGATTGGCCTAAATCTTGCCCTAGAATCACAAGTTTAATGTAGTTAGGGTTATAACTTACCACTTAAATGCTTCAACCAAGATAAATTTTGGTTTAGGTCTTTCAATCATGTTAGATAATAATATTGGAAATATAATTCATATGATCAGAACATAATAAATGCCTTATCTATTAAGTTACAAAATACATAATTATTTCAAGACTATCTCAACTATCAATATTCATAATGCATAGAGGAAGTCTTTAGCCATAATAGGACTTGGATGAGAAACATGATAAGTCCGCCCAAAGCTACCCACCTCAGCCCAAGAGCACAAGCGTCTAACCTAGACAACCCACCCCTTGGCTCTGAGCGGCAGGAACATCCGAACCAAGACAATTCCACCCTCAAAGTGGTGTGCTTAGTGGAATACACTTGTATCTGCTTTTCCTATCCATGTTGTCTTATCCATCCTCCTTATGATTGAGACTCCATCCCCAGTCAATTTGGCTTGATAGGGAAGCTTTGAAAGGGGTTCTTGTGGCTACTCAACCCATCTAAGCCCCAAGAGCACGTCCTAACCAAGACAACCCACCCCTTGGCTCTCGAGCAGCAGGAACGTCCAAACCAAGACAATTCCACCCTCGGAGTGGCGTGCTTAGTGGAATACACTTGTACTTGCTTTTCCTATCCATGTTGTCTTATCCATCCTCCTTATGATTGAGACTCCATCCTAACAATCAATCATAGTTTGGCTTGATAGGAAGCCTTGAAAGGGGTGCTTGTAAACTACTCAACCCATCTAAGCCCAAAAGCACGAGTGTCGACCAAGACAACCCACCCCTTGGCTCAAGTGGTAGGAACGTCCAACCAAGACAATTCCACCCTTGAGGTGACCTACTTAGCATGGGAAGCCCATAAATTGCATCCTTCTAACTTGCTTCCCTCAACCTTACACTCGATTTATCATAGGATAAAGACATATATATATAATCTATTCATTATTAAGATCATAATTACTTATAAGGTTCAATAATTGTTGCAAGCATCATCATTACATAATCGAATATAATAAATATAAACATATATCTATAACTATTAATTAATCTAATTACCTTTTTACCTATGCTCCACAAGAACACATCCCCTAGCTTTTTACCCTTGTTCCTTTACCGGGGAAGATACGTGGGCGTGGGGATGGCCGGGAAACATCCCCTACCCATCCCCTTTCTCTACAAAATTTACTAAACATCCCTGAAACGTCCCAAAAAAGGCAGGGGATGGCTAGCAATCCCCGGGACAGATAAGGGACTTCTAGAAGTCCCCTAACCGTCCTAAGGACTGCTAGCTGTACCCTATGGCCCAGCAACATCTTACTTTATTTTTTTGTAAAAAAACACATTTTTAAATGAGAAAAAGGGGATGGACGGGCCCACAAGAACCCCCCCACCTCTTTAAACAAAACCCAAACCTACTTGACTTATCAAAACAACAAAAAGAAAAAACATTCTCATTTTGATATTTGATATTTGCAAACTTGAGGTGAAGAGCAGCAAGTGAAAGAGAGAATGGCAGTTGAAAGGGGAGACTAGGGCATCAAATCTACTTCAATAGAGGTAAGTTCTTCATTTTACATTTATTTTTTCAATTTGTATTCCATTTTTTCAAGTTTTTTTCAATTTTTTTTACCACATAGGAAGGGCATTGTGAGTTTAATTTTTCCTTTATTTGAACTTGCAGCTCTCTTTTCAATTCTTAACCAAAAAAAAACATGAGCAGTAGTGAGATTACTAGTAATGATAGTGAGGAGGTTGAGGTTCAAATGCATGAAAGAAGTAGACCTAGAAGTAGAATACATAGAAGTACGGCAGCCACTAGGGGTTCTTCAGGCAATGGGAGTGTTGCAGGGCCAACAACTTCAAACCCATTTGAATGTCCTTTCAAAGTCCTCAAAACCTATGCAAAAGGCCCATTTAACTTGGAGTCATAGATTTCTATGTTTTTGTCATTTTATAGTTGAAACTTGAAGCCTTTGGGCATTTTTTTATAATTTTTATATAATATGCATGTACATTCACAATGAAAGCATTTGAATTTCTTTAATTTGTTTGTCAATTCTCATGTGAAATCTCAATTCAAGTCTAATGTTATGTATTAATCTTCTACAATGTCTATGATGAATGCTTTATCAATGTTATGCTATGCACATTTGATATTTCTCTATATTTTTAAAATTTCCATATTTTTTTATCAGTCGTCCCTTGCTGTCCCCTAAAAAATGACCCAAAAGCACCCCCATAATGAAAACTCATCCCATCGTCCCCTGTCGTCCCCATCACTGAAGCTCCGTGGAGCATAGCTTTTTACATACATATTATATATATAAAGTAATATCTAGTTATTTAATGGCCAAACTAGTTTTCTTTTAGATAGTTTCTAATTTTGTCTTCAGTTTAGTTTGTTTCTATCTGTTTAGCTTTATTAGCTATAGTTTCCTTGTGAAACTCTTGTGCTCATTATAGAAACTTCTTGTAAACCTCTTTAAATAGAGCTATGCTCTATCATTGTAAATTATCTCATTCAATAATAATATTTGCATATTATTCTGTTCCAAAATGCAACATGGTATCAAAGCTCCAAATTCGAGCTCCTCTGTACATCATATGGACACTATTGCCTGATGGTCGCTAGAGCTTTAAAAACCCTTCCCGATCACGATGTTCTCTTTTTGGGCGTCGTTTTCTATGGATTCATGTTTTTAGGTCATGAGTTTCAACTACGGCTCTCTGAAAATCGCGGTTCTGAGGTCTAATGTCACATTTTGTACCCAGACCATCGTTTTCTCGCATTTTTTTGGTGTTTCCGTTTGATGTTCACGCGACTTTATTTATGGGGATTCCTTCTTCAAAAATAAGGATTTGCGTGGGCGTGACCTCCCGTCTTTGTTTAGAATACTGGCGCGTACAACTCTCTAGTCCTGAAGCTTTTTTCGTGTTCATGATGGAGACCTGAAGACGTTTTTGAAAGACGTTTGTTATTTGTTCGTGCATCTTCCTCAATTGATCGTGTTTTTTTTCTGAAACGGATCTTCTTCCAGTCGCAATTCTACATTTTTCCTTTAGTCAGTGTTTTTCTGATCGCTGTCAACTCCTGGTTGTGACTTTGCATCAATGGGTCTCTTGTTGCCATCTACAAGTCTTCGATCGATAGTCATATTGGTGGTGTTTTCTTTTCCATCATCCTTGGGATGTGTGCAATCCGTACTCGAGCCATGAAAAAAAAAATTCTTTGAAATCCATGTTTGGATTCTCTAAGTCTCTGCTTTCTGTACTCTCAAGATCCGTGTTTTGAAATCTATGTTCGGATTTATCTCGAGATCTGTGCATCAATATTTGTGTTTCAAACTTATTCTATGTTTTCGGAATCTGTGCTTCGTAACCCGTGCAAGGGTTCTGTTCAGCATCTATGTCGACTATCTGCTTCAGTATCCATGCCATCTATTTGTAATTTGTTTTTCTTGTGCCTCAAAAAAACATGAAATATGGCATCTTTGACCAACATCATGTTGGAGAGCAGTCTGAAGTTAAACAGCAGCAAACTTTTTGATTGTCGTTGTTTTCATCAGGATATCATCAAAGTTGGGTTCCTGTTTCGTAGCCCTTTGAATGAGGTTCTACTTTCTTGATCGGCGACTTCCTTGTTTGGCAATGTTTTTGCCTAGTCACTATTTCTGGAGTCTTTAATCTACCTTTTCGTCATGGTTCACAGATTTGAGGGCTTCTTTGATCTACGCTTACAGCACTTAGCCCCTTCTTGTCACCAGCCGGACCAGCGCTCAGCATTTGTGTTTGGCAGGCAGCCATTATGTCTTTTTGGATTCCTCATGATTTGTACCCTAAAATCCGTGCTCGGGTTTTTCTGTCTTGGGTTTTGTGCCCCCAATCTACCTTTGTTTATGGTCAAGCGACATGCAGATCTGGTCACATTTAGGGGGCATGTTGGTGTAGTTAGTAGATTGACCATTACGGGGGGGTATTAAAGTAATATCTAGTTATTTAATGGTCAATCTAGTTTTCTTTTAGATAGTTTCTATTCTATCTTCAGTTTAGTTTGTTTCTATCTGTTTAGCTTTATTAGCTATAGTTTCCTTGTGGAACTCCTGCGCTCATTATAGAAACTTCCTATAAACCTCTTTAAATAGAGTTGTGCTCTATCATTGTAAATTATCTCATTCAATAATAATATTTGCATATTATTCTATTCCAAAATGTAAATATATATATATATATATATTTCCAAACCTATTATTTACTTCCTTAAGATTGGTCTATAGCTCCTGTTGTCTATATCAATTACTGATTATATCCCTTTCCTTATTTCTTATTCTATTCCTTCCTTCATATTTCTGATGTATATCTATTTCCCCGTACTTTTTCCTTGCTTAGAATATATATATATATATATATATATATCTTTGTTCCTCCATGTCCTTTTGTCTTGGATCGGTCTTCCTTTTATGGGCCGATCAACCAAGAGTCTTACTTACCTTTGGCTAGGGACGTGTCACTTGATTAAAGGATAATCACTGCCCATTAACTTATGCTTTCCTAAATTATGTTTGACTTTAAGGGAGTCGATGCTATTTATTGGAGATAATGAACATAATCAAACCGTCACCTTTCTTCTATAGTTGTTTTTATAAAACAGGTCTCCATAATCACTAGTTAGTGAGGGCAGTTTTAATTATGTTTATATTACCTTGGGTGCTAAAAGGAAAGTCGGCTGCTTTGAAGCTTAATTCAATTTATTTATAATTCTTTTATGGGAGGTGACTATTCTCCAAGGAGTCGGCTTATTCTTGAGCATAATCACTGCTCATTTAAAACCTTAATTGCTGCTGTTACTTTTCATATTTAATCGCTGCATTTTTTTTACTTAAACAGATCGCTGATATTTATCATAGATTATTTAACAAGTTAATATTTTATTATTATAATAATTATTTAATAATATCAATTGTTTGTATTGTTTAATATTTATATTATAATTATTGTATTATCTGATGATAATTATAATTATAATAATATTTAAATTGTTAATATTTGTATTTATATTTTTGATATTCATTCTGTTATTCATTTTATTTATTTATTTGTATTTCAATATTTCATATTTGGTGTTACAATTTCGGGGGACATGACAACAGCTCACAAGGTGTTGCAGCATTTCTGGGGTCTTCACAGTATCAGAAAAAGATTGAAATATACTTGATGAAGAACATATTAGCGTTTTAATTTGTAATTTTCATGACAACACAAAACAGACCAATAAATGAGGAAAATCCTCTCTTCGAATTAGTTGGGGAATCTCCCTGATTTAAGCTATTTCCAAAATCTAAAACAAGTAAACTGGATTATGGATTATACACAATAATACATAAGGGTTTCGCATGAAAACAAGATAGTTGAAATGTTACACCCCGATTGTATAGCTACTACTGCATAGGAAGTACATTGTAAATGTTTGAATCTTTCTGTTGAATAAATTGAATTGTTCTTGTGATCAATTGAATGTGTCCTAAATGATTGTCTCATTATCTGATGCTTCTATTGATGTAATTCTTGAATGAAATTAGCATATTGAGTTATGGAATAATGTTGTTCTAACTTTCTACGATGCTTAATGTATATTACCTTGGTTTTGAGCAAATGACTTCCGTTGTCATGTCATGATTTGCAGGAAACAGGTTCGTACCTCGAGACAGAGGAGAGATATCACTCGGGGAAGAACTTGGTCGGGTAAACAGTAATGGATACCAACTGGACATACACACACAAACCTGAGTAAGCTAAGTCATTGTTCTGGTTAAAGGTAAGTCATAGGCTTGTCTAGTATCATTAGGAGTCGTGTCTTCTTCTGAATGTGTAAACAAGTGATGCTTGCCAGTATAACCTTATAAGTAATAGTTCTTGTTAGAGGTGGATATGTGTATTTGTACATATATACATACGAATACGATATGTACAAGTACCCATAAGTACATTCATGTCGATACAAACGTATTAAGCAGATGGATATGCCATACGTGTGCGTCGATATAAGTGTATTTATGAATACTTATACGTATAGTATATATATATATATATATAAATATATATACAAGTATACGTACCCACAACTAACATGATGAATGAATTTATAAACGATAACTATATTTTGCCTCTGAATTTATACATATACATATATATACATATACAGGTTTACATATAGTATTGACTGGTTCACAGTATATAGACGTATAATGTAAATGTATATATATGTATAGGTATAAAGATAAGTATTTTTATATATTTAATATTATATTAAAATATAAATATAATATAGTTTATAAATGTATACGATGTTATTTAAATTGATAATTTAAATAATTATACAAAAACTATATTATATAAATATTTTAATAGAATATATAAAATATATTTAAATAAAAGATTTACAAATGAAATGAAATGTAAATTAATCATTTTATTTTTATGAAATAAGACTAAATCATAGAAGAGAAAAATTCGCGATTTTTCTCTAAGTATTAAAATACTTCATTGCGTTGAATTATTAAGCTTCAATTTTTGGGCCATGAGCAAATGCGTCACAATTGTATTGAACTTTATTGAAATGTTAAAGAGATAAAAGAAATTCGAAATAAAGAGCTTAGCCGTAAAAAATGGCAGAAGGAAGAGTAAAACGCGCAGAGAATTCGCGCGAATAGGGCCAGGCGTCTGTAAATGGCCGACTGAAATCTTGCTTGATAAGCAAAACGAAATGTGGACGCCATTGGAACTATGAAAAAGTCATATAATAAACTTGGCAATTAACCTAGCAACAAAAACGTGCCTGATTCAGGAGCTGTCACGTTTTTAAAAACTAAGCAAAATCAAACTTGATTAAAACATCAATGCTGTCAAAAATGGAGGTCGAAACCCTTGCCTTTGTGCAACACGTTTTTAATTTGAAACATTCCAAATCTTGCTGGCAGTTCTGGCGCCGTAGAAGGAGGAAACAGTTCAAATGACAACCCTATAAATACCTGGGAATGACATTCATAATTCTCACGAATTTCTCAATCAAAAGGTTCATATTATTATCCAAGAGTGTTGAGCATTTGCAGTTGAAAGGAAGTTCGGCCTTAGTGAGAAAGTTTTAATCTTTAGCTGTTAAGAGAAACTATTCTGTTCATATTGTGTGAAGCAGTCACAAGTCTAAGAGTAACAATTTGGAACTGTCAAATTGTTAAGCTGGAATTATTACTACAGAACCATTTGATAATCATTGGGTGGAAAGGCAAGAAGAGAAGCCGACTCTTCCTCCAAAGAAAATCAGAAAGGAAGGTTCTTGACAGGCAAGCAAACTTTTATCAGGCATGTCTAACTTATGTCTTTATATATTTTCAGTATTTCATATAATCACTGGATAATCTGTGTTTTGTTCTTAGAAAAGAGTCTGAAAACTGGTTGCTTTGGAATTAAATAAAAAGACTGTTAGCATAAGATAAATAGAGTGTTAAATGCATGTAATCTTTTATTAGTTTCCATTTTCATTAGTGTACGGTTTACATTTATCAAAGGATTGGAAACTACATATATTGATTTAATTTCATATACGGAGTATATACTTGTAATTAGTTACTAAAATAGGAACGTATCGTGAACTTTATAAAGAACTACAAGTTACAACTAGATACTAAATAACTTAGTCAAGTTATTGTATCCCTAGGATGAGAATATCCTGAATAAAGGCGTTAGTTGTAGAAACTTGTATAATGTTCATCATTCCAGTAGCTAGTTGTTGTAGGAAGTCTAGGGTACGGACTACCCCGATAGACCAACCTACGCGTAGAATTAAGATAGCCTCAAGTCAAGTTGAACCTGGCTAGTGAATGTGACATATGACCTATGTTCTTCATTGAACGTAAACACTTTGGCCAAAGTAGTGTAAGGAACCATTTAGTTGTTGTACTACACGTCAGTTCACCGTGATCCCGAATTACATCCTAGTTTGAGTATTGCCGAATGCACGAAAGCTAGTTTTGTAGGATCACAGCACTATGTCCAGTTGGTAGTCATTAAAGGTTACCCAACCAATCTCTTCTTCGAAGGGAGGGCCGTTCATTGCAAAATGATCGTGCGGGGGACCGCATTATAAGTCCGTGGTTGGCGGAAAAGCGCCCAAGTGATGTTTCTCCTCCACGAACACCCGACTGATGATCCAAGACTTGACAGGACGAACTCCTGGACCTTCTTACTTCTATTGGTGTCAAAAGCCTACGGGCTATGTATGTATATTTCTCTTCATACTTTGTAATTTCATTTGGAATGAAATAGTTAAAAATTGCAAATGATGTATCTTGTTTATGATTTTGAAAGGAAAAATTTTATGCAAATGGTATTGCTCTTACTTTTGTGTCTGAATTGTAAAGTTTTAAATTTATCGCACAAGTGTGATCGCTTCATGAAAACCAATCTAGACCTATCTTTAATCTCAAAGGTAGGAGCACAAGACTGAAAGTGATTATCTTCACCACAAGCTTTCTTGTTTTTGCAGCTAATCTATAACATGAATTTAAACACTAATGCTTTACAATGATTAAAGCAGAGATCAATGGATATACATCAATAAAAAGATTGATCTAAACAAGAAACACAATACTTTTAATAAATTAATAGTAATTGATGAAGAACAAGAATGAAAATCATACAACAACTATGAAGCGAGCAAAGTTACTTCACACAACAAAAGATTGATGTTAGACAAAATTAAGCAAGAACCTTCTTTATTACTTGACATGCCAACTTGCACAATTTTAACACAAAATTCTAACTCTAAACTTGAATAAAAATTTCAGTAGCATAGGCTTAACACAAACTCTTATTTTATTTAATGCTATGTTCCACGGCGTTTCGGGGACGGCGACGGGGGGACGGCAGGGGACGCGTTTCCGGGACGTTTGCTAGGGGGCCATTTTTAGGGAATGGTAGGGAAAGGCGACATATATATATATATATGATTTTTTCATAATTTATTAATATATTATAGAGAGAGAGAGAGGGGGGGAAACAAAGAGAGATATGTCAATAAGTTAATAATTGATAACAACAATATCATTATGTAAATAAATCGTGAGAGCAGTAGTATAACAGCATAATAAATGTCATTAAACTTATTATTGTAGCCTATGATCCGGGTATGTTTGTATTTCATTAGGAATCAATATAAATAGATTTTCAAGGAAATGTCTGTTGCTGTAATCAAATCAGACTTATATCAGACCTGTAATGCAATGTATTCAGACTTGATATAGTGCAAATAAAATCAGATTTGAGGTTGAATGTTTCATATTTGTTGATGTTATGATAGTAGTTATCATTTTTATGTTTTATGCAAATGATTTGGCATTACAATTCAATCAAACACAAGCATAAACATTCAGAAATCAGAACTCAGTCACTTTGCATGCCAAGTGTTTGACAAAATCTCAAACAGCCCAAACTCAAAAATCACCTTAGAAAGGAGGACGAAATATTTAAAAACTCAATTTTTTAAATGTTTTTTAACCAAGTAAGTTCCCTGTCCGCAGGGGACAGCTAGTCATCCCTGGTACAACGAAGTCGGGACGGGGAGCCGTCCCCAAAGGGCGGGGGATGTTTCCTCCCGTTTCCTGCTAGTTCGACTGTTTCGAGGATGGCTGGGGGACGTCCCCTTTGCGTCCCCCCGTCCCAGGGACAGCTAGGGACGGGGATAGTGGGTTTTGGGGCAAGGGACGCATCCTTGTGTAACACAGATTTAATGTGCTCAAAGTACTTATTTATAAGATCTCTACAAGAAGCTTCTAAGAAAATATAATAATAAAACAATGCTTTACAACTGCATTCAAAGAAACCCTAACTCTATCCTTCTAACAAAGAGCGATAGATGCTTAAAATAGCCTAAAAAGAACTTTTCTTTGCCTCAAGCTTTGCTTTATATCTTCATTTTGGGTATTCAATCTCAATGAACGGTTTAGATATTGTTTTATTATTTTAATAATCAGCATTTCCCCTTGATTGAGTCACCTATGTCAAAGGCAATTAGTGATTGGTCACTTTTTGCTTTAACATCTTTCATTTTGGATGCTAACATATCCATTTAAGCAATTTAGTCAACTAGTCACGCCTTTTAGCCATCACAACCAGATGAGTCATATTTCGAGTGAGATTGCCACATAAAAGGTGCAAATTTTTATGGTAATGAATCAAGTATTCGTCTTCTCACAATTTTTTAGTGCCATTGCCAACTTGAAAAGGCGACTTTCACTTATCATTTATATCTCTAATGCATGTCCCAATTTTGTGCCACTATTGTCATTTACATCACCACTTTTAAGTGCCAATGACCTTGAAAACATGTGATTTTTTAATTCAAATTAATCCCTTCTTCAGCTGGTCATGTTTTATATCCACCATTGCTGCTATGGTCGCATTTTTTTAGAGATAATGCCATCTTAATTAAGTGACCCAACTTATGTTTTCACTCAATGTGTGCTTGTGACACCTTCTTGCCATCATTACCGGCCTTGCCTCACTTTTCCCTTGGTTGAGAAGTTATTAATTGCAGTTGCTCAACACTGGACTCTTTTTATGTTGGTTGTACATTTTCACATCATTGCCATTTGGAGTCCAACTTTGCCTTATTTCAACCATTGAAAATATGTATCATGATAAAATGGATTTGATGATTTCACTCATGGCATTGTTCCCTGGAATCTTTGCCACTTTGTATCTGGTGATCAAACCTATGCTTGCTTTGAGGCAATTTTATGCTGCTTCTTTGATCCTTCACTTTCTATTGATATGTCAGTTGGACAAAGTACTAAAAGAATTCCCCTGATATTCACTAATCTCGCATTCAGGTCCAAATCATCTGCCATTCCCTCCATCCTTCTTCAATGCTTAGAAATTCATGAGCTTGATCATGTCATTCATTATCTCCCCTCCCTTTGAACAACCTGCATACATTGTCAGTTTTGACTTAGACCAACACTTGACAACTTGACAATTTAACAAGAAGGGCATTAATAACATGATGAGAATGAAATAATTATTGACTACAAGCTTGACCACATGCGAAATTTCATAGGTGTACTCAATTTGGTACTAACAAAACCTACCAACACTACTTGTAGTCAAGATTGAGGCCCTCAATACTTTTGTGAAGGTGTTGATGAATAAGAACTAGCAGATCATTCCAAGGAATGCCATTAACTGAAGTGTTAAAAGTTCTTACTTCTATGTTAGAGGCCACCATTCTTCTAGAAACCTGATGAGAACTAATTTTTCACTGATGGTAAAAGGATTGTTGTAATGGAAGCAAGATGGCAACCTTAGGTGCCTGGAAGAGCAGATAACATGGGTTAGTGCATAAGGCACTATGGGAGGATGTGTGTAAAGGAGCTAGTGAGGGGGATATGGGATACCACATGACTATCTTATGGAATGGGGATTGGGACGCATTTCAAATTTGGGCACAAAGTAAAGGGTCATGGGGTTGAGATAGGCCATAGGGTAATAGGTAAAAAATTAAAATGGAACATTTAATGAAGGCTTAGGGGGATGATGAGGGGATATTGGTCACGAAGTAAAAAGGATACGCATTGGATGGAGGCAGGGGAAACATTTGAAAGATGAGGAATAAACAAAATAGATTCAACTAAAGTTGAAGCTATTACTTATTCTTACTTTTTTTTTTTTTGCTTCTTTGCTTTTGAAAATTATTTCAAGATATGCTATAAATACAGATTTATATTTTAAAAAGAATAGTTTTGTAGCTATTATTTCACAACATCCTCGTCTTCATCCATTGTCCTTGTTGTGCCCTTGCTCTAATTCCACCAAGCATTGGATCTTTGTTGGTATTGGAGTAACTCCTAGACGGAATATGATGAGTGTTGAAATCCTAGTTTCTTACATTTGATCAATAACATTATTGTGGTGTGGTATGGTGTGGTGTCTTGTATTGAATGCTTATTATAGTGTTAGAATTTATTGAGTCCAATATATGATTTAACACAAATTCTAACTTCCATTTGAAATTTATTTTGCTACTATGATGCCTCCTCTTGTAAGCTTTGTTGTTTAAGCACTTGGAGATTACGACTTTAGAGTCTCCTTCTATACGTATCAATGAGAGGCCAAGGTTTCATATTAATAGGACACGCATATACGGTGCCTTTCATTTTGCCACATTGTTGGTGCCAACACCTACATTTTAGCAACATTTGCTAACAATGTGTCTCTAATGGTCTTGAGTTATGCCTCCTATTCCTGCCTTACCTCAATTGTTCAATTCCACCCCATCAAAGTTTAGTTTGTATTGTCCTCAATAGAATCTACTAGGCCTTTCCTCTAACTCTGAAAACTAGAGAGTGTAATGGAAGTGGATATTCCATTTTTTTGCAGACCCTAGGTCCATCATGTCCAAAGATTTGAATTTCTAAGTTTCTGTGAATACTATAACATTCCATTATTTTCAGATATTCTAGATAACAAAACTTAAAAAGATGTTATGCATTATGAGCATATCAATATTGATCTTGGAACAACCCTTTATCATGTGTTTCTGCTCTATGTTGTTTTGTAAGGCTTGGAAAGCAGTTACCAAATTTTGAAAGAGTGCATGCTTTCAATTTTCTTCAAGTGACATCCAATTGGGGCAATAGTTGGAATCTAAATGCCTTTGTGTTTTAGATCTTCTATTGTAAGAACTTTGTTGAGTAGTTGGAGCCAAACGAAGAGTTTAATTTCAAGCAATGTTTGGGTGACTTTCAATAGTTCACATTTTGTTTTCTCATTCCTATTGGTTTAAAGCTTTTTGCCAAGAAGGGAGTAAGCATTAGCTATTGTACACTAGCTTGAATTACTGTAAGGCAAAATTATAGCATCTTGATCCTTCATATTGAATACCAATCCATATTCTATCTCTTGACTAAGTTGTGTTGCAGCCAACAAGTTCAAGAGTTAAGAGATATGAATAATTCTAGCATTCACTTGAATCCAAACACCAAGGTGGGTTCTAGAACATATGCCAATTTGTAGTTTCCATGAGTTTTTTAAGCCAATCGTGCATGCATTGCTATCAAATTCTTTAATGGCGAGCCAACCTTTCGGCCATAGCACCAATACACACTGAAAAATCGTAATAAATTCCAAATAGTCATGACCAACCACTTTTGCTGTGCCATTTCCCAATTTTCAAAAAGTGTTTTAACTTTTTTTGTGTGTTCCTAGCCTCCTTTGATTCATTTTTACAATTAGGGTAGAAAAACAAAAGTATTGGAAGGCAAGAAAATCAGTTTAGGTTAAGGCTAAGGCATTTTAAATTTTCTTTTTAAGTTTTACTTTGACTAATTTGATATTCAAGTTAGAATTTTAAATATTAATGAGGGTTTTCCTTATACCCTAATGAGTGTTTAGGTAGAAAAAACTGGGCTGCCCTTAAAATGGTGGATCTTCCTCCATGATGGTGGCACCTATTATTTTAGGACTGGCCTTTTTTTTGACATAAACCCTCTTAGGTAAAAATAAATTAGTTTTCTTAAACCCCTATTCTTTTCTTTTATGATTGGAATTTTTTAATGTGTTATGTTTATTATCTCTATGCACTGTATTTGGCATGAAATTATAAAATCAAAATTTTGTCTATTTTTACAAATACCATATATTTTTTAAGTTTCCCACTTTAAACCTGAGTAACTGAATTGTATTTACACTTTTACCACACCATGTCAATGCCATGTAAAAAGAATGCTTCCATGCTTTAAGCTACCAAGCCAAAAGTGGATATTTTTGGTTCCCTATATTGCAAGTTTTGTACTTTGCTACTATTTTTGCTCCTTGCTTTAGATGTCTGGCAACTAATGAGAAAGGATTTTTCCACATCATTTAGCACACCTTTCATATCTTCAAGTTCACTCTTGGGGTTAAGAATAGCTCTGCTTATATTTTTGTTAACTAAGAGAGTAAACATACTTGTTTGGATGCATGCAACTCTGCAAAAAGATCCAATTTTTTTTAATCCCTAATTCCCCTTTCTTTATTAGTTTGGTAATTTTGTCCCAAGTCACAAGCATACTTTTTGAATTATTTATCCACTCCTCTCTATAAAAAGTTACAAAACATTCCTTATATTTATGTTAACTGAGAGATTAAACACACTTGTTTGTATGCAAGAAATTATGTAAAAAGATCCAATTTCTTTTAATCCCTAATTCCCCTTTCTTTACTTGTTTAGTAATTTTATCCCAAGTCACAAGCATACTTTTTAATTTATTTAGCCACTCCTCCCCACATAAAAGCTACAAACATTCCTTTAATTTTTTTAACTATGCTTATTGGGAATGTAATAAAAGGAAAAAGGTGCACTGGAGTAGTCTTGAGGATTAATTCTATTAGCTGCAACCTTAGCCATCTATATGTCCACTTTGTGATTTTTATCCTTTTCTTGGAGAGAGTTTCATCCCATATAACTCTCTTATGTTGCCAGTGCAGTGGAAACTTTGATTACTTTATCGAGAAGCTATGGATTTTAGATAGTGGTAAAGCTAGATGCTTTGTATTTTTATCCTTTTCTTGGAGAAATTTTCATCCCGTATAGCTCTCTTATGTTGCCAATATAGTGGAAACTCTAGATACTTTATTGAGAAGCTCTAGATTTTAGATAGTGGAAAAGCTAGATACTCATGTTTTTTTTCTCCTTTTTTCTGATTTCAAACATTGTTCAAGATGAAGTTGGACTTATTTTTATTGATTAACTACTTTGTTATTGATTGATACAAATCAAGGAGCTTTTCAAACAACTTTTTATCTCTCTCTGATTCAAAGAAGAGAAGATTATGTTGTCATCAGCAAATTGAAACCCTAGATATCAATTACCCTTTTTCTATCACCAGGAGGTCATGGTGTTTCTTCCTCATCTTGTTTATTTCTGTATTAGCCTAATGAGAAGTTCTTCCATTGTGATAAAGAGATAGCTGCCAAAGGGTCCCCTTGTATGATTTCTCTTGCAAGGTAAAGAAGCTTGCTCTATGTGCCATTGTGCATTATTGAAAGGTTTGTCGTGTTCGTGTATCTAAGGGCCTAAACCATAATTTTTTTTGTACATGCCAGAAGCAGTCATAGTTCACCTTAGGAGGCCCCAGTACATCAGTCAAAAGCCATTTGATCAAATTGTAGTCTCATAGTAAGATGAGCAAGTAAGAGTTTGACAGAGCCCCTTTTTCAAGATCATGGAGATAAACTATTCTCAAATTTCCTTTTGGGGTAAATATCCATTAGCCATGTAGAATTGGAGATTTTTTCATATCAATAAAGTAAGAGGCCATTCCCTATTTATGAGTATTGAGATATAGGCACACAACTTTTGAGCTGTACTAAATAGTTAACTTGCGTCTGTGCAAAAGTGCATTTATTTGTTCTCCCATGTTCTAATGGATTGTTTATCATTATTTGAAGTAGCAATGAGAATATCAACAAAAAGATTTCTGGAATTTTCTGTTTTTTGAAACCTCGCACTACTACGTAGAATGTTTTACTTGCAATTCTATAATTTCCCACCCTCCATAATGATGTAACGGAATGGATGCCGATGTGTGACACCTGTGAATGGAAAGAGAACCTACTAAATAGGGACTTAATATCCAAAAAAAAATCATTTAATCACTTCTTGAATTGAATCCTTGTCATCACTCATTTTGCAAGCCATTGTCCAATCCGTGTTTTCCATGTTTGTCATGGCATATTTTCAAGCTCTAATCAGTCTCTTCACACAGTGGACAACAAACACTAATGCATGAAACAAGATGAAGAACAGAGCTTAAAGTAGGAGAAAGATGCAAAACTGACCAAGCATGAAAAAAGGGACATCCTAGTGTATTTGAACACGTCTTTCCATTAAGTGTCCAATTTTAAGACAACTTTTTTAAAAAAAGGGAAAATTAAGCCAAAAAGCTTGTGCCATTGTAAAGAAATGTCCCAATTTCAAGTGAAAAACACCAAAATGAAAAAAGAAAAGGAGGTAAAATTGCATGCTCCTAGCCATAAGTAGTCTTGGAACTAAAAGTTCATAGGTTTATTCAATGTGAAAAGATTTCATAATAGAAAATGTATGAGTCAAAAAACTTCTCATAATTCACTCATAGGTTAAATAACAAAAAGACTGTATGGGACCCATCTTACCAATAGGCCCAACTAAAAAACTAGTACCTAACTTTTATTAAGCTAACTAACATCACATTAATACATCTAATATCTCATTCAAGGGATATGAGATAGAAAAACAATAAATATACAACAACAAAAAAAAAGAATCTGATAAAGTAAGTTTGATAGAGACAATAAATGTTGCCTTCCTCCAGAAGGATGTGTAAAAATGAATTTTGATAGAACATTAAAATGAAATCTAGGCATGGCTAGTGGAGAAGTGATATTGTGAGATTCGAGTGAAAAGTTCTTGTATGGAGGTTCGCTTTTCTTCGGAAGTAAAACTAATAATGAAGCAGAATGAGAGGCATCGCTAGCTGGTATAGGTGCAGCAAAAGCTTAAAATTTTAAAATGTTGGTAGTAGAAGGAGATCCATTGATTCCATGATAGCGATACATATGGAGAAAGAAGACCTGAACAAGCAAACATATGGCTGAAAATAACAGAAAATCAATTAACAATAAGGCTGGATGCGTGCTACTTTGCACAAAAAGGTTCAAAGTAATATAAGAAAAGGAACCTAGATCGTCAAGACCATTATGCATCGCTTAAAAAGGTCATTTCAATTTTATGTACCATAGGGGAAGTCTCAATAACAAGTGACTTCAATGCAAGGATGGCAAACATTCAAGCCATCAATTTAAAAAACGAGTACAAAGAGAAAAGCAATCCATTATGGTTGAAGGAAGGGAGAAATCAACTTTTGGAAAAGATTTCATAGCATAGTAAGGGAAATGTTACACATTAGAAGGACAGAATTATTGGGGCTATGTAGTTTATATGGCATTGTCATATGCAATGGTAAGAGAACATGGACAAACTTGGGCAGCATCACCTACAAAACTTATAATTGTCGTGTAGTGGACAATGTTATTGCTGACAAAACTATATCCCAACACTAATGGAGTTAGTGGTTGGGAATTGCCATATAAAGATGAAATCAGATCATAATCCAATATATGTAAAGCTATACATCCACACAATCAAGCAACAAGATGAACAAGTCCACTTAAATCAAAAGAAAGCATCTCTGCAGGATAAAATCCTCATCATAAGAAAATCAGAATTCTTCAAAGCTTCCCTTAAATAATTCTTTTGTGAATCTAAGCGCAATTCAGCTTGCATGAAGAGCCATCCAATAAGAAAAATTATGTTGATTCCCTTTATACACAAGGCTTTAAGTGCATGTAAAAGGGCTACACCTGAAAGAGGAACAAAAAATAATTATTTGGAAAACGACGGTTCGATGAAGAGTGCAAAGTGGCAAAAAGATACTTGAAAGACTATGGGATGGGCAAAGAAAATACAGAGTATGAAAATGTATTACGGTCTAAAAAAGAAAGGTATGTGAACATAAGAAGGGAGGAATTAATTGCTCTAGAAAACACAACCCCAAGAACTTTTTGGAAGGAATTACAACAAAGGATAAAACAAATAGAAAACAATATCACAGATTCACAATGGCTTGTATATGCAAAGTTGTTATAAGAGTGTGCTCAAGATAAACACAGCCCCCAGGTAATCAATTAAACCATTGAGCTAATTTTCCACTAAGGATATCAAAGGCATAAAAAGACTTGTTGGAGGGAAAGCACAAGATATAGATGGGCTGCAAGCAAAATATTTAAAATTAGGTATAGAGATCCTTACACCTCACATCAAATGCATCTTCAATAATGTCATTCAAGAGGGCTTCCCAAAGGATAGTATGACTAGTGTTGTTATCCTTCTCTATAAAAGTAGTGATATCAATAATCCATCAATTTACTACACTATTACAATTAATCCCCTTCTTGGATAATTTTTCGAGAGCATGGTTGAATTAAGAATTAGTTGTTGGGCAGCAAAAGAGGGGAAAATGGCTAAGGACAAGCATGGCATGTTTTAGACTGAAACACTTAACTATTGATCATTTTGTCATCCTTAGGTACCTAACTGAATAGATATGGGACACCCAAGGGAACAAGACTTGTTTCTACTTTGTAGAATCCAAAAAAACCTTTGACATGGTGCCTCGTAACAAACTTTGGAACAAGATGGACAAACTTGGATGTAATGTCCCCATTTTAGCCATACGCTCTTGGGTGGTCGATAGCCTATTCGGAAAAGGCTTCTCCGAGGTAAAATCAGGGTTTCCTTGTTTGGAGGTTTTTTGGCATTTCTCGAATTTACTATTTTTAGTAAGTTCTAATTTTGGCAGTGGTCAGTTGGCAGCTCTTATAAGTTTTCCATTTCAGTTGGAGCAATTGAATATTGTTGAATTTGGCTAGGATGCTTCATGAGGAAATATTTAATATTTTATTATGTTTAAAATGTGCTTTGGAGTTGGACGCCAAAGTTGAGGAGGAATTATTTATCTTTTAAAAATTAAATGATTCAAATTCTTTGGGTGTCCCTTGGAGAGAAAAGGTGGAAAATCAACAGTCACCTCAAGTTCTTTAAAAGAGAGAGTTTGCTCCAGCATTTCTCATCCATGAACTTATGCTAATGTTATGCTGTCGAAATGACAACTTAGTTTTTACTTCGAGGGATGCTTACCTCCTAGTTTCAATCCAATTTCGTGTTTGAAATACAACACCTAGTTGGTTTTTATTGCTGCTTCTCATTTAGACTAGCAGATGGAGCTCAATTGTTGAAGATTTTGGAGTTTTTCTCAGTTTTGGTGTTGCTGATATTACTACAGCTGAAAGTGTTTTTTGTTAACAGCTTTTTGAGCAAATTAAATATCATTCTGGGTATGTTTGCAAAGTGGTTCTAGACCCAAGGCGACCCCTTCCACAAGAGATTGGAATTTATTTCCAAGTCTTTGATTTTATATTGCAAAATCGCCCTAGCTTGGGGCCGTACCATTCAAGGAGCATTGGATTTCGAGCCAATAAATTAATGCTGGTCTTTTGTGGCTGTTTCTTCATCTTGGTTTGGGCGCCCATCCTCCAGTTGATCATTGCATTTGATTTCATTCAAATCGGAGGTAATTTGGTGAAGTTATGAGCATTTAATTGATTCTTACAGTTGCTGGTTATTCATTTCTAGAATTGCAGATTTACATAAGACTTGTTTCAGTTTGAATTTCCAGTCCTTTCTTCATCAATTATTGTTAATATTTATCATGGAATCATCCAGTATCTTGGTGCTTTGAAATCATTGTAATATTCATGTAATTTGCAGCTCTCTTTCTATATTGTAAGACTGTAAACAGTAGTACTGTTCCAGTCCTTTATTGCTGCAATTATTTCTTATTTCTCACATTAAGTACCCCTGGATGGTTTACCGCCAGTGTGGATAAAGAACATTCTGGAAGCTTATCTCTCTTATTTGCAGCTATTTCTATTCATTGTAAAGCTAGTTAGTAGTACTAACGGCTATTTCATTTTATTGCTGCAATTTATACTTGATTACACTCCCACAATTGAGTGGTTGAGTTTTAGAATAAACATCTTTCTTGTTTGTAAATTCCCCCCACAAAATAAGTGGTTGTGTGGACTGTTTTCCCCCCACGAAATAAGTGGAAGAGAGGATTTAATGGCTGGCTTGCCGCCTTAATAATGTAATAATCTCACCCACTAAATAAGTGGAGTATTCCCACTGCTTGTGGATGCCTGCATCAGCAGATGAATTGTACTTTCAGTTCAGTTTATACCTAATGATCCTCTGACCATATGCTATCACCTTGCCCACATTGGGATCTTGGTGAACATTCTTGGTTAGAGTTACTTTCCATGCTAATTTGCATTTGGAGCTAATGCTAATCAGTGGTTTGATGCTGGTTTGTGTGTCTAATTTTGGGGAAAAAAGTAAAGGGGAATATTTCATCGGAGTTATAGATGAGCTTAGAGCGATAGTTCATTGGCTTTATGAAAAGTCAAGGCTAAAATTAGAAAAAGCGAAGGAATGTCTGAGTACTTTGATAGTGATATTGGCATCAAATAGTGCTACCTGCTCTCCCCAACTTTGGTTGGGTTATACATTGATATGTTTGAGGAGTGGATAAATAAAGATGGAGGTGAGAGAGTTCAGCTTGCTAGATACATAATAAAGTTACTCTTATATGCAGATGATCTCATCCTAGTTGCAAAAACAGCTCATAGTTTGAGACAGCACCACTAGAACTCTTTTGTCAAGAGGTCTAGATGCAAGTTAAACACTAGAAAAATCAAATTCATGATATTTTCATTACAAAGAAAAAAGAAACCACTTAACTTTCTTTTTGAAGGTAACCAATTGGAAATTGTGGAAGAATACAAATACCTTAGGCTTGATTTTCACAAGAAGCTCAGTTGGGAAACCAATAGAGAAAAAATAATTCAAGGAGGTAGGAAAGCGCTATATTCGCTACAAAATAGATGCAAGAGTGCGGAATTATGGGACTAGAAAACCAAGAGAATCCTATTGGGTTTGCTTGTCAGTCTGGTGATCCTTTATGGGTGTGAAAATTGGGGCAGCTGCATGTCAAATCAAAAACTGAAGCAAGTGGAAAGAATTCAAAAACATTTAATCATAAGCAACCTCAAAACTAAGACTTCAATTCCCTATGAGATTTCTAAAACGTATACCTTCCCTTTCGAAGGATCAGTGATGGCCCAATTGTTAAGCTACCTTAAAAAAAGGGCTCAAAATATCGAGAACCACTACTGGCCTAGGCTGATTATTGAGGAAGAGCTAGATAAAAGATAGATCACATGGATGAAAAAGAAAAACAAGTGGATATATAAATGGGACATTAATTTGCATGAGTATCCAAATACCAATGAGGAAATGAAAAAGTATGTCAAAGAAAAATTCATAACTGCCAAGTGGACAAAGCAAATTGGTCAGAGGAAAGCTTACTATATCAAATAATTTAAACCTACATGGGACCATGATGAAAAAGCTTACATAGGAGCTGATATTAAGTGGAAAGTAAAAATATTGATAGCCCAATTAAAGACTATCTTGCACCATCCTAATGTGAAACTAGCAGATGGTCAATACCTAAGGAAGAGTGGGAAACGAGAACATGCCTATTTTGCACTGAGGGTGTAGCGAAGATAGAATGGCACTACATCATGTAGAGCTCAGCCTACAACGACATCTATATCAACTATGAAGACATCCTAAGAGAAGAAAATTTAAGCACCTTATTTGAGGAGGCAAGATTGGGCAAAGCTGCAAACTTTTTGATCAAGATCCATTGTAGAAGACCTGACACCAAAAGGAGATTACAAATCTTATAAAGCTTTGGTGCCCTTGTGTCTCAAGGTGAGGCTTGCATACTAATCTTTTTTTTCTGCTCTTGGTCCCATAGGCTGCTCTGGTCTCGTGGACGTTATTAATATATTTAATTCATTCATTCATGCACTTAAGAAAGGTTCAACTCCAAATTGGTGTCTTATTCATTACATAGAGGAGTTTCAAGGCTTGAAAAAGCATCACATATATGTGGTTCTCCCATTGTTGGAGGCTTATGAACTTGGCCACAAATTATTCAACAAACATGGGCATTTTATAGCTGCCCATAAAAATTGTATACAATCATATTCCTAACTTCTAGAAGGACCTTATTGATCACATTATAATGTCTTAGTATATTTGGGTTGGCAAGATTGTTATGTGTTTCTAAAAGTTGAAGTGCATCCTAGACAAAGGAAATCTTTGGTGTAGAGAATGTATGCTTGTAATCATTTTATTTCATTTTATTACTAGCTCCAAGTATGAATTAATTAAAGGTGGTGTTATGTGAATCAATGATGCTATCTCAATTACCATTGGTGATATTATCAACTCTTGTTGGCCCTAGAATAGATATGATCCCTCGTGGAATGTCATTGAAGTATGCATCATTTTTGCAAAGCATTTATTTAGGTGTGTCTAGGAAAAAAGAGAGTTGGGAACCTAGCATTTTGTAGTCGTACTACTAGGTGGTTTGCTTGTAGGTCTCTTTTTATTGTTTGTGGGCATATGCAATATATGATGCTCTTGAGTCTTCAATACTCTATATCTGCTACCAAACTTTTACAATCCAATTATTCATGTCTCCATTAATTACCCTTCAATGTAAAGTGAATGATGTTTCTATAGCAATTGCAAGCAAATAAGATGTTTTATATTGACCAGCAATGTGGTACAATGCTCAATACACATGGAAATGTGTAAAAGGACTTGCCTTTGATGAATGCAGTAAGATGTATGCATTAGAACTTGATGCAGTCCTAATCATGAACCTCCCTTGGACCAATAAGCTTGTATACATCCTCACATGTTGGCACAAAAATCAAATGTTTGCCGCATGGCTCAATAGGGTCTTCATTGAGAAATTTGACAAGTCACGTAACATTAATCAATGGCCAAAAATACTTGGAAATCACATGACATGCAAGAATATGACATGTTGATGATTTGAAATCACATTGGAAGCTCTAGGATTTATATGTGGTGCCACATAGTAAGACCACTATCGAGAGCCCTAATGTGCTGAAATAATCACTAGAACAAGAATATGCTTATGTGGAATGAATTGACTTCTGCACTAAGAATATGATGACTAAAACTTTCTTTGGAACCCTGACAAACAAACAAAAACACGAAAGAACATATTTTTGAGTGATGTAAGATTGCTCTTACACCTTGGATTCTCCTGAATCATGTCTTGATCAAACTGATGCACAACATAACAACTTTAATTCTTACACAACAACAATTCGTCTATTAATTCAATGAATTACATGAAGATCAAAAACAAGTTAGGATTGCTGCCACAGAATTTCTGAAAATGATTCACTTGCTGAATTACAGCGAAAGAATTCTGATTATGATCTCTATACTACTTACTTTCATCCTCTAACTATGAGATTTTATAGATGGCATATTGTTGCAATAGCAAATCAAAACAAAATTCCACCTATACCATGAGACAAACAACAATATAACAACTCCTTAACAACTTAACAAAACAGATTTGTCCTTTGTTCAACTTTAGCAAAAGTGGTTTTCTTCTTGGCAATTTCCAAATGCCTAGCTCAACAACAATTGAGATCTTGTGCAACATCATAACCTCTTACATCTTATTTTGGAGCACAACATATTTTGGAAGAGGATCACATTACCAATTTCTTCTACACAACCAATAGTTCTTTGGATTTGAATGTTAAGGGAGGTTCAATGTAGAATCCACCTTATCCTAGGATTGTCCAGCTCAACCTCCCCAGCCCTGGACTTCCCCAACGAACATTCTCAAACTCTGCATTGGTACTCCTACACTGATCAATGATAATATTGTTAGCTCCTCCGACACATCCAAAAATATTGCAACGTAAGTTTTTCAATTCCCCCCTGACTAATCATCTGCTTCCACTACTTTGTAGAGTCTTTCCCTCACAGTTCTATGTAATTGTATACATGTACAAGTCTGTGGGTTACCTTTTTTGGGTTAACACTTGTCTATCTATTTCTTTATTTTTCCTAATTTTCTTTCTCTATTATATTTCCTTTGAGTCTCAGTTTCCTTTTCCCCTAATTCTTTGCTATTTGCAACTGATGTACATTCCAGTCCCTTTGACCTATTCTTGGTCATTTGTCGACATTAACGTAATTCCTTTCTTTTCTCTCTGAGCCCAATTGACATACTATGGTCATCGTGGATATGAAGATATTTTCTTCCTTTCTATAGGAGTAAACACCGTTGACCAGTACTTCATAAATAGTACATCCTGTACTGAAGTAAGAAATCCACTGGAATGCCACCTCTCTATTTTCTTTAGAAGCAAATCAAACAGAAAAATATTCCATTTGTCATATCATGACTTCTATATCCCCTCCAATATTAGACTGGCTGTTCATAATCCAATGTTTCAATTTCCTAGGATGAGGATATATACCCACAAACCTGTAGATCTGAGATTTAAGTTCCATATAATTTTATCAATTATAACAATGTCTCCAATCGGCATATCTTCTAATTTCTGGCAACAGGCTTTTGAGAATTTAAAATGTGTCCCTTTAGTAATGTGCTCTCTGGTATTTTGATGCAGGTAAGGCTTTGAGTTCTTCCTTGGAAGGAGGCAACGGTTCTCAAATGAACCTGCCACATGAGATAAGACGTAAGAGGACTGAGGCCTCAAACATGGAAATTGGAGACTTTCAGTGGAAAAGCTCAAACATACAATTCATAATTCTTAAGTACATTAACTTTCCTTTAGACCTTAGAAATACATAATTTCACACCTCTGTTTTTTGTAATAATATTATCAAACTAGTTGATTTCAGAAAAGAATGGTCTTCATGTAAAACAAAGGTGTACTGATATTGTGAGTTAATGTTGTTTATATTATTTGTATTATCATCCAATAATGTTATACACTGACTTGATTTCCCAAGGGCAGACAACTTGTTAGGAAACCAAATACAATGAGAGGTTAGAAATGCTTAGGATAAATATAAGACAACTGATTCTAAGAGTCATAAGGACCAAGGTCAAAATGTTGGCGGTTCAGTCAGACTAGTTTGGTTTCCTCCAAAAGTTGGGCCAAACCTCATAAATATGGCAATTGATAAAAAAGGGTTGTATTCTGATAGAAAATTCCTTCCCATGAATTCGACATATAATAATTTACTGCACGCTGAAATATATATATATATATATATATATTAAACAAATATTATTATTAGTTTATAATAGTTAGTGACTACATCCAAACCTTTCAGTCAAACGTTCTACTGTCATATTACCAATCAAAATGTTATTGTGGAACACGTAACATTACAAATTTTGTAATTGAGAAGGTTTCATTATCTTTGTCAAATTGAATTATATACTTTCATAAATGTTGCACTTGCAGTAAAATATTCATGATAATATTAGTTTGTTCATTTTGGCAATCATTACTCTCCATATTTCATGTCCACTTGACCAAATACGATTGATTCATTAATCAGATTTTGAATAGAAAATGTAAGTGCAATGTTGGAAAATCAAAGATGCAAATCCTGACATCCAAAAAAAATTCTTACATGAGACAACTCAATAATTTTATGGGCCTCAGAGGGAGAAATGGTAAATATCAGGTGAGACCATACCTGAAGATTGATAATTACAAGCTTGCCACCACCACGAACAGATTTTAAGGGCAAGTTGCATGCAGGAGTTATCTGCAGGCTGCTCAGAAAATAAACAGAAACCAAGAAACCTAAGATAACAAAGAAGAATAAATCATATTTATCTGGCAAATAATTGCTATGTCAGAACCAGCTGTTTGTTTCATTGGCTTCTTCAAAAACCAAATAAATTGTATGCAG
This sequence comes from Sequoia sempervirens, assembly GCA_007258455.2. NCBI lineage: Eukaryota > Viridiplantae > Streptophyta > Pinopsida > Cupressales > Cupressaceae > Sequoia > Sequoia sempervirens. The sequence continues at coordinate 2,504 of VDFB02303869.1, read as the reverse complement.
TTAATAGTTATGATTATTTACCAAATATAAAACTATGACAATTGCAAAATCACATCATAGTATAGCTATTTATCATGCATATCGAAATTCATTCTTCGCATTAAAGTTTTAACTTTATTAGTCCAATAAAATGGACATACATTTTACTTCATCTATCTTCAGGAATAGTCCTGCAGCTGATTCATTTCTCTTGAAATATTAGTACTTAGTGCCCACAGATAAAGTGCAAGAGGCAAAATAAAGTTTATAAACATTATAACTTATCTAATTGCTTCTCGATTTACAACATTGGTAAAGCAGGAGATGGTTACCTAGTTCCTAAGCATATGATCACATCTGCCATCCTACAATGCTTCTCTGCAGGATTCATCTCTTTTGGTGGCAATGCATCCTGTAAAAGAAAGAAAGGAGTCACACCAGAATATCCCCTGCTAATTAACAGACATTTTTTCTTTCAGTCAGTCTATAATCTCTCAAAATATTGTGTTAATCCTTACAAGTGCAAATTGAGATGATCCATATTCCAAAGAACAGAATTCAGCAACATTGTATTTGTTGTGCAAGGAAATTGAAGGAATTTGGGTATGCCTGAGGCATCCCATCTCAGGATATAGGAGTATATGTCCCTGTAACTACAGCAATATACGTGTGCTGGGCTAATTAATCATACAAATGTATGGTTAGTTTGTACATTGGTAAGAGAGAAAATTCAAAGGTCATCAGCTACAAGTCATAGGATGTAAAGGATCAATAGTTGCAGGTAAGTAGAAGAGTAGTTTGTGAACCCTATTTAATTTGATTTACAATTTTAATGTAATACAAACTCATTGGAATAAATGCATATGTACCTTTTGTGCTTATAATGTCTTATGCTAATGTTATCTCATACATCTCCACATACTCTACTTCCTAAAACCTGACAATATGTGTATGCAAGTGTTCCGATGCCCCCAACACTAGATTTTGATTCCAAATTTGTAAGTAATGTGATAATCATTGGATTAGCCATACTTTACCTGAAGCTCTCTAAAAAATGTCATTTTTCGTGCACAATCAGAGAGACAATATAGAATCAAACCACTTAAAGAAGAGCCAAAATAGTGAATATTATTATCATGGGTGCAGCTTTAGGAGCAGGAAAAACTGAATTTTAGCAAAACCTAGATATGATAAAGCATGGGATTTTCAAACATAAAATATTAAAAATATAAAAATTAAATAAAAAAGACCATAATATCAATGTTTGGTGGATAATCAGCATATTAATGGACAAAAATACCATGAAAACATTGGGCCCTCCCCATAAACATGATATCAACCTTTTGTGGGTGGCCAACATAAAAACAATTAGATGCTGTGGAAATGCCAGAACCTTTCCAAGGAGCATTTGGGGCTGGAAATTATGCAATTTCCTGCAACTGAGGCTACCAATAATTTCACCAATTATTCAGCATATTTAATGGTGTCTTGATCCAAGAATATCCAGCATTTTAATCATGTAGTACAAAGACAGTGCTCTGCACCATATACTGTCTCCACCAAAAGCTTGACCGATCCCAAGAACATGTGGTCATATCATGAAGCTCTTAACTCTTCTCTGTCAATGCCACATAGTTCTGATAGTGTCAACCCTATCCCAAAGCAACTGTTTTGCAGTGTTTCCAGAAAAAAACAAAACAGAGAAAATGAATTGATAGATAGAGAGAAAAACTACAGAGAAAACCTTTTACCAATCTTCAAACTTCACCTTTCCTCCTCAACCATATGCAGTAGCTCTTGTCGGAATTACTAGCTCCATGATATATGTCTTTGCTTTCAAATATTTTGGAGAATTACTGTCTAGGATATGATACCATGTCGGATTGAAACCCATTATTCCCCAAGATCTACTGGCTCCTTACAAGGCAATTGTGATTAACATGCAATAGATAATCTACTCCATTAGCATTCAACAAACATACACTCCAGAGCAGACTTTAATAATAAATATATATATATATATATATATATAGAGAGAGAGAGAGAGAGAGATGTGTCAAATTATCAATGTGTCAATCAGCAATTGTATAATGAATGATAGGAAGGGCAAAACCCCTATCTACCTGTATACATCTCAACACCCTAGCCTTGATGTTTATTCCAAGCCAGCCTCCTACCATACAAAAGTATAGCTACATGTATATGCATCCAAAGGCAAGGCCTAAATTATAGATCCCAAGCCATCATAAACTTGTATGTAATTGGTCTGCTATAGTATATTTGTACCCAAACCAAATTTTTGCTTCATCAAGGCATTTTGCATTTAAAAAGTCTAAATCTTGCTAAATGTTGTAAAACGCAGTTTTGGGCAATATCAAGCATGGGGTTTTGTCAATAGTTTGTCAGTCAAAGTCAGTTATATTGATCAAAGCCTAAAGCAGAGACTCAGAATAGAGCTTTTCACGACGGAGGAGCATCTCATGACGACATTTCATATTGCAAACGGTCATTTCAATGATCAGAAC